>CM018047.1:21342998-21452998 GCA_008638375.1 Nyssa sinensis | reverse complement strand
ATACAAAGGTGGAAGCTGTTGAGAAGGATCGTTCCCTACTACAAACGAAAGGTGTTTCTTTTGAATGATCTCTTTTTCAATACAGGAGTCTTACGTGGTTTAAATGCTTTAAAGCCAAATTGAAGAAGATGTTGAATGGAGTGATTGGTTTTACATGTCTTATATATTCGATCTTGAGTTGATTCATTTTTGCTCCACTAGTTTCGATAGCTTTTGAGCTACATTCCCAAATATTTCCCACCTTGATCCTAAACCCTGTTACAACCCTTGAAAAGTCCTTATGATCCGTGTTATGCATGTGATCCCAGTGGTGTAGAATGAGAAGATATGCAAGCTTATGGTAGATCATTTCCATTAGAATGAATTTAAGCGAAACACATACCCTTCAAACACATAAGAGTCAAGTGTTTATTTCCATGAGGATCTACGTATTTAGTTTACTCCATCTTCGAGTGAGAATGTTTACTAAGTAATTTTAAGTTGTTTAAGAATGTTTGTTCATGATATGCTATGAGTTTTGAAGAGCTTGGTTGTTCTTTGTTGATGGCGTTGCAACTTTTGTGTTTTGGGGAAAGTGAATTTGAGTTTTGGCGAAGACGAGCAAAAGTTAAGTGTGGGAAAATTTGATGAGAATGTAAAATGTCATATTTTTTCTTTAATGTTTAGTATTTTATACTTATTTGGTGCCTAAATGTACTCATTCTTCTTTATATTTTGATTTAGGATGCAATGGAGGCGCTAAGTGCAAAATGAAGTTAATTGGGCGATTTTGGACAGTTTCAACATCTCTTCGTAATCAAGGCATAACTCTCGTATCTGAGCTCTGATTGAGATGATTCAAGATGCTATGGAAGGCCAAGAAAGAGTTCTACAACTTATAGGTTTTGAGGTTTGAGATATTTTAGCTTAATCAAGGCAAAAACTGGGCTTGAAGTTGTTACACCTACACTGCAGACGTTTTGGAGCATTTTTTTAGCCTACAATTCTAACGCGCAGGTCCACCCAGTTTATTTTTGGAAGTTTCCAGATCTGATGCACAAAAATTTCAGTTAAAAACACCACTTTCCTAGTTACATTAGGACTTTATTTTATTTTTAGTATTTTCCTTTTTATAGTTAGATTTGGAAATTACTATTTTAGGACAATATTTAGAATATCTTTAGGAGTTTTAGTAGGCTTCTAATACTAAATTAACATGTAAAAGGGCAAGGAGGAGATCAGATTCACACAGATGCCTCTCTCTCCCTCTCTCTCACTCTCTCTCCCTTCTTCTCTAACTTCTCCTTTGAGTTTTCATGGCCCTACGTAGCTAAACTTTTATAATTGGTCGAAGAAAACGGAAGCCTCAGAATCAATAAAATGGTGAGATCTAATTTGTTTTTATTGTTCAATTTATGCTTTGAGTATCGGATGTTCTTCTATGCTTATTTTCATGATTGTCTCGTTTAATTACTAGGAGGCCTACTAGTTTATTATTCATTGCAATCTACTACTAGGTTAGATATCAAATCCGTAATTCTTTGGTCCCTCTAATTTGTGAAGCAACTGAGATTTAATGATTTGCTGCTTCAGAAATTATCAGATCTTAGAAAGAACGCTCGACTAAATTAAATACAACCATTTGTGCTTGTGTTGTTTATCTTCATCAATCTCTCTAATTTTTAAGGCTACTACTAGATTAAACTTTTAGCGCTTGTCTTGGGTTGTTTAGTAGTTAGAGTTAATTAGATCGCTCATTTTCTAATTAACTGCGACTAAGGAGAGATAGGAAAATAGTTCTAACGGTGAATATTCAAAGTGTGAATTGATATATACTTGCATTGATGATCAGTTGTAAAATTTTGATGGTGGATGTTGACTTAGACCAATGTTTGCTCTTTTAATTGATTTCGATACTTTAATTTGAATTATTCCTTAGTTATTTTTCTTAAAATTATTTTCGTTATACTCAAACGCCCCTATCCTTGTTCACATAGCATAAAACTAGGTTAGATACTCTCCATGGGAACGATCCTTACTCGCACTACTACATGTGTTTTTAGGAGTTTAGGTTTTATTTTTTTAATTGCCTGCGACAGCACACCATGTGTATAAATGAGATTTTTACACAAGAGATATGAACTACTTATATAAGCAATTCTAGAATTATTCGCGACTATTGATAAGACTAGACATCTTATTTGTAAAGCTATATTATAGTTAACCTATATGTGATAAAGTGGTTTATCTCAACCATCAGAGTAGTAGACTCTAGGTTATTATATTGGGGTGTATTGGGAATACACTGAACTGAATCACTATAAGAAATGCATCATTTGGAATTGTTACCTTTAATATGTTTCTTATTCACTATTCGTAGTAAGCTCTTAATCTTAAGAGTATAGTGAACTCAAGTTCTGAATAGTGGTGACTTTGAGTTACCAATAAGTGAGCTATTTTAGATCAACACCTCGGTATCTTGGGAAGTCATTATTTAGACTGTGGGAACACATATTCTCAAGATGGAATCTACACTCTATGTATTAGAGAGATGGATATCACTTTTGTGCTAATTCAATGGATTAATCACTGAAATTCGGATCCGGTCTTTTTAGTAAATTGTTTATTGGAATGATGACCAATTGCAAGTGATTAATAATTATTGAATTAGGTTCTTAAAATAATTAGAGAATTAATTTGACAGTATAATATGGAACCCTGATTATTAGTATCTATGTAGAGGGGCCAACTACAGAAGTATGGTGTATATGGGTTTACTCTATTCTACTAAGTTGGAGTGCAATTTCAATTATATAATGGAGTTAATTGAAATTAATTAGTCAATTAAAATTAATTATAAGATAATTGAGATTTAATTGACTAATTGGAAGCTAACTTAGTGGGACCCACTAGATCCCTTCTCTTGCCCTAATTAGGTTAAGCCCTATATATATATGATATGTAGGGAGCCGTGTATCATAAATTTTTGTGCTAGACAAAAATAAGAGCAACCCACTCTCTTGCGATACAGTTTGCCTAAGGAAAAAGAGGAGAAAACCTAGAGGAGTAACAGAAGGAAGATTGCATCAATCTCTTCAAGAAGCCTTCTTCAACAATCAAGATTATCAAGAACAAGGTATCTCTAACCTTTTTTTCAAGATTGTATGATTCATGAAAAAAAAAAAGATCCAAATAGATTTTTGAAATCACTTCTGCTATGGTTACGAACCTAACAATTGGTATCAGAGCAACTTTATATGAATTCATCAATTTTGAAGGTTATATTTACTTTGTTCTAAACTTATTCATGGATCCCAATTAAACAAAGGGTTGTTTTGAGTATATTAGAATGTAATTTTGTGATACAATCTATTGATATAAAGATTTGATCTTTGTTTGAGAACCTGAATAATTAAATCTAATTCTTGATTTTGTATATTTGATGGGTATGAGATACCCATAGTATAATACCCCGACCCAAAATATGACCAGGCAAGTGCCGTAAATTCAAACTGTTAGGGTTCATTTACCGAAGATAAAAGAACAGCCTGATTTTGAATACGAAAAGCCCCGAGTACCAGAGTGTTCAATAGAATACACATACGTAGTAAATGAGCGCATACACGACAATACATATAGGCATGTATATATGACAGTGCATATATATATATATAGTATATGTGCATGTGCAAGTGTGTGTATAATACATACATATATATGTGTGTGTACATGTGTGTGTGTGTATATATATATACATATATGCCAGTGTGGGTGTGTATTATATATATATATATATGTAAAAGAATGTGTGTGCAACAGAAGTGTGTGTGTGTGTGTGCATTTTATATATATATATATATATATATATATATATTATAATACTGAAAAGATCAAATGAATTTAAGACAAAAAAAGAAATTAACAGAATGGGAGCATAGAGAGAGAGAGAGAGAGAAGGGAGGAAGGCGGTGGAGAAAAGTTCTATAAATATGTGCATGCAATGCATCCCTTAGACAGAAAAGAAAAGCAAGAGAAGAAGGAAAAACTACTGAAGAAGGAAGAAAATGAGGAGGAAGGGCTAACCACTGCAAAGAGGTAAGAGACCTCTGAATTTTTATCCTTCTAAAATTTTTTTGGGTTTTCTTAGAACTTGTATAAAGCTTACAAATAATTGTAAGGTCTTAATCTATGAGAAAAATGGAATATTTAGGAAGAAACCGTCTGTGAAATAGTGAAGAAATGAAGGAGAAAAGTGAGGTGATCGGAAAGTTGAGTTTTTGAATAATAGCTTTTCAAAGGGATTTACGGGTAAAAAATGATGCCTAAATGTTCTAAAAAGGGTTTGGGATAGATTAGAATCAAAGAAGGGCTAAAAAAAATCGAGAGAAAATGAGGTTTAAAGGATTGAAAATTTGCAGTTTTCGGCCACCAACGCTAGAGGGGGTGACCGGAGGTTCACCAAAACAATGATGGAGAGGGTGAACTGTGCGGGCCTGGTCAGTCTAGTCGGATTTCGAGTTTGGGTCAAAACCCACCCAGGCACACCAATGGTTAATGAAGTTGCGTCGTTTTGAGTTTTCTTTTTAAAAGAAAACAATTTGGAAAAAAAGGGGGGCTGTTGCCCCTAAGGTTCGAAACCACAACCGTTGAGCTTATGGGCACCTAAACCCCACACGCGGACCACCGTGCCACTGAGGCACGTGTGGTCATGTTTTAACACAAATAATATATAATATTATTTAAATTAATTAAGTTAATTATTGAAATAATTTTCAGAGTCCAAATAAATTGAAAGTATAGTGTATTCCTACTATTTTTGGTATTATAAACCTAATGGCAGGGTCCGTTTCACGAGACAGGGTCCCAAAAAATTAAGTCCCGTAAAAGTGCAAAATTACCATTTTACTCCTAGTGATGCCTAAAACCAAAATGAGATCCGTAAAAGCCTAAACCTATTTTCTTCAACATTCTAGACTCAATGGTAGAATCCCTTTTTCAAATAAGAAACCTAAAATATCGATGTATGAAATTTACTAATTTTAAGGCATTAGGCTATACGTAGTATTGAGCTAAGAAATGTCTACCGATTTATAGGAACTTCGAAAAGAAAGGAGAAAGTGATTAATCTTTGTGATATAATGGACTATTAAAAGGTAAGTAAATTTTGGAACTCTTACATCTAGTTTTTCTAGCCATGATTATTCCTTTTACTGCCAAGGTTGTACTCTTATACGTACCCAATGTTATTGATTCCACAATTTCATGTTTATTCTATCTTGTAGAGATTATTGAGAGATGACTGTTATATCTTTTTAAGTAAATCCCGAAACTCTTGCACGTGGTTGTTTCAAGCTATTTTCTTAGTACTGCCAATTCGTAATATATACATACCTGACAATGATGATCTTCATGAAATGAGACTTGTTCTATGTTGTTGATTCGTTGAGATCTTGATAGCCAATATCTTTATTTGATTATCAGTCATTTTTATACTACTTGGATGTTGGAAACTTATTGTGCCTCTGACTGTTGAGAACTTGCTATTCCACAAATATATACATCGCCTATGGAAATTATTGAGAAGTTGACTTTGATACCTTAGTCATGATTACTTGTACATTTTTACGTAAGTAAACCCCGATGCTCTGATATGTGGTATTTCTTAGCCATGTCACAGTTTATTCCTTAATACTGCCAAATTGTACTCTTATACCTACTTGACATTTATTGACTCATTGTTATATCTTGATCATGAACGTTTTGAAAGGCTTACTATTATGTTCTCATTTCTGAGAAAAATGATATTTCACATACATACTCTTCATGAAATTATGATATATTATGAATATACCTGGAGTTGTGCTCAGTCACAACGTTCATCCGATGCTTTTACTAGGTTGGGTGGAACTGAGTTGATTGAACCTACAGGTCAAAGTCCACGAGGCTATTCACTGGTTCGGGCGAGGCTAGACCCTGGCACAGGGCGCTGTCAGACCAGCAAACCCCTCCTTTGGAACCTCAGGTGTGGAAATAGGTCACAGTCCATGAATGGACGTATGGCATTATATACCCAAAGACAGAGGATATGTTAAGCCCTAATAGTTATATGCATCAAAAAGCTTATTGATATCATATCACTTATTGAATCCATAGAATGATCATATTTTTCCTATGAATGATCATATGTTGAAAGCTTATCCATTAGTTTACGATTGATCGATTACCTATTGATTGTGGCAGTATAACTATTGTTTGATAGTGGACCTAAGGGTCATTTCTATTTTTCACACTCCATCTTATTGGCTATTATAGCATTCTATCTTCTGATTGGCTATTGTATCATTCTATTTTATGACTGGCTATCATGTTATCATATCCTTGTTATATTAAATTATGTTCTTTCTATATTGACCCTGACTCATAGCAGAGTGAAGGGAATTTACTTACTGGGCTTTTTTAGCTCATTCAGACAGACTTATTTATTTTAGGAAAAGACATTGCAAGTAGACAGTAGGAGCTTGCAGGCAATAGAAGGCATTTTGAGAAATGTAATAGGAAAGTACAATCATAGCTCTCCCATGTATTCACCACCTAGGGGTGATGTAAATGTTGGTTCTCCTTTTTGATATATAGAACCTTATTATGACTTTCGCTATTTAACTGTTAATTTATTTCATTACATACTGTTATTACTGATATAGTCAAAAGAAAAAGTAGGATGGGTTTCGGGTCGTGACACATAGTGATAGAGTGATCAAGAAGCTCCTAAGAAAACTGGTTCGAATTTGAAAATAAAAGAATATATCTCTTTGCTCATAACCAGAATCCTGAGCGGAGAGAGATGGGCACCATTGTTACAAACTCCGGATATGTATCAGCAATAGATAAGGAAAACGGTGCTGTCGGCCACCCCAAAGAGCTTGACACCGGTGCTCTTTTCGTTCTCAAATTTCGAGGATCATAGTTGCACTGTGAGTACCACATGACAACAACAATAGTTTCTCCGGCGTTTCTAAGCCTTCCTTGTCACGCCCCGAATTTCCACAAACTCGAGGACTGAGTGAAATGAAATAAGAAAAGTAAATGAAAGGCCATTAAGGTGGATTTAGTTGATAATGCATTCATTCCCCCATGTTTCCCCAAAATTTAAAATGAAAACTTACTATTAGGCTTAACCAAAATGATCTCCTAATGTCACTCAAACATCCCTCCCAATCAATAATCAAAATAAATCTAAGCCATGTTCAAGAGTGGTCTTCAAAATAGCCCCAAAATGTCTCTAAGTATGCATTGGAACAATGGTCCAAATGGGCCCCAAATGCCCTAAGACATAGGCCAAGAATAGATCAAAAGTCTACCAAAATATGTCTAAGGACGTGGCCAAACATGACCCAATAGAGTGGCCAAACATGGCCCAAAAAAGACGGCTAAAGGTTGGTGTTAGGAGGGTGTCAGGCTAACACGCACGGGCTGGGCAGTGGGCGCACGCGCGGGGGGGGCGTACGGCAGGGGCTGGCCTGCGACTAGGGGTCCAAAACCTGATTTTTTTCTATAGGTTTACTGTAGCGACTGCGACTGAATTTCTCTGTTTTCAGCTCTGATTTTCTCTGTTTTCATACTTTTTTTCCCAAGTTTTGCAAGCCACTTTTTTCCATTTTTAACTTATTTCTTCAAGGTTTTTAACCCCCCATTTTTAGCACATTTCCCACCTATTTAAAGGGTGTTTTACACACCTAACAAGCCTTTTAATTTCTCAAAATTTTGACATAGTCTCCTTTGTTTTCTAAGTCTTTTCCTCACCTAATATTCATAATGCTTCATATAAATAAGGATTTATACATTCCATCACTCGATGGCCACAATTTCATAGAAATTTAACATACATCATTTAAATACACAATCCACCATATGTACTCATATACTTGAACTTTAAATGTTACAAACTTCATATTCATTACAAATATAAGGTCTTGCCCATCGTTTTCATAATATACAAAACTTCTACAAGTTCATTTCATATGGCTTAGGGCTTATGCCCTTATACAACTCAAAAATTTTACCCTAAGGCCAAATATCCTTCGTAGTCTATTTCTCTTCCGCTTTTCAAGGCTTCATCAAGTCTCAATTACCAGGAGCCTCATCTGTAATATAATATCCCATGAGGGGTCAGCTCAACTGCTGGTATGACATAATGCTAATGCAAAGAACAAAGTTAAGGCGTGGCATGTGCAAGTGTACATGTGTAAACTATATGCCTTTCAATTCATCAATACTATGCAATGGCAATATGCATGACACACACATGCAACTCTATGCCCAATACATGTCTCGCTTCATGGTCCTTCCCTGTCAGCCCGCGAGTACTGTAGTATGTCTCGCTTCACAGTCCTCCCGTCAGCCCGCGAGTACTGAAATTGGCCAGATTTTGGGTTTTTCACCACAAGATCTACACCCTCATAATGCATAGAATCGAAGTGCTCAACCCACACTATATTTTCAAAGGTTCACACGATGCCAATATGCCTTAATTTTTCTATACAAGTTCAATGAGACATTTTATCAAATACTTGGTATCCACCTTAAATCATGCATCATCCATAAGTAAACTCTAACTTTCAAACCATACAACTTCTTCCACATGAACATATGCTATATACAATCAACTTAAACATATGCTCATGTTACATGTTCATTATATTACCAATTCTCAAAGAACACATAATTACACAAAGCATCAATGCATTAAACAACCATATCTTCCAAAACACAAAGTCTATCCACATGAATATAAGCCACAATGTAATGAATCAAACAAATATTCAAGTTAAATGTTCATCATTTTGACAAATTCTCAAAAATTATAAAATACATAAAATACCAACACATTCAATAAATCATAACTTTCCAACAACAAGATTTTGTTTACATGAACATAAGCTAGAATACAATAAATTATACATATAGTCATGGTTCATGTTTATCACTTTACCAAATTCCCAAAAAATACAAAGAACACACAAGTACATAAACAACCAACTCTAGGTTTTCAAAGCAACTACATCTTAAATGACTTTCTAACAGCAAATAAACATATAAATCATTCAATCAACTTATAAAACACTCCTAAACTTAACATAATTCCTTACTTAGAAAAATATCATACCTAAAAGGGTTTTTCTCAACCCTAGGGAGTTGTACTCGCTGTGCAGCTAAACCAATCAGTGAGAATGTATCCCTTGATGTAGGGAACAGCTTCCTAGAAAGAAGTCTTATGAGAATCCAAGCCTAGAGATAAATTTTGGTGGCTTGAAACTTGGAAAACACTAGGTTTTTTTTTACTTTTCTCCCATGCACGAGATGCTGCTATATTCTCAGACCAAATAATGAATTTTTTATCACTAAGGGGTCCTATTTATAGTAAAGGGGTAAAAGGGTAAAGGGGCAAAAAGACCCTTTTGCCCTTAATGAGTCTAGGACCCTATTACATTACAACCCATCCTGAAACGCCTCAATTCAAAATTTTGATTTTGCCAAAGTTCTTAAAATTATTTTAAATGAAAATTTTTCAAAAAATTTATTTTCGCCTGCGGCCGAGTGCGGCCAGGTCCACCCGGGTTACCAAGGATGCCCTTTATGATCCATTTTTTAAAATGCCTCTGATTAGGCTCAAATTTTCATAAGAGATGTATTTTAACATTATAAGCATATTTTTCTTCTATGGAATATTCAAAATATGCTTCTAAACATGACTTATACCTAAATGATGCATATGTAGTGCCCTATTGGCAAATAGTGCACAAATAGTGCCCTACCGACAAAACGAAAAATTTACCCTCATTTTTTCAGATCTTTACATTCCCTTTGCTTTGGCCTTGTTGGATTGGGTGGGTGGAGTTCTAACTCTCACAGTTACAAGCCTTATCACCTTCTATTCCTATAATATATTATATATAATACAATTTATTAAAAAAAATTATATTAATTTTTCTAATCATGTATTTTAATTGGATATTAGATACCCAAATTAATTAAATTTTTTAGGTATATGATACCTAATGGCTCAATTTTATTTTTTATATATCCATTTTTTTTATTGTGGGTATATGATACCCATGGGTAGATAGTCTTGATAGTAATATAGATTATTATTTTAATTAGATATTAGATACCCAAATTTATTAAATTTTTTGGGTAAAAGCTCAATTTTTTAATATATTCATTTTTTTGTATTATGGGTATATGATTCACATGGGTATTTTGTCACAACTCGAAATTCACCCTATGCGGATCTCGTGTCGCGGGGCCGATCCTAAGGTCGTCCCTACTTTTTCCATTCCTGTATCATAGTACTAAGATGCAATGTATTAAAATTTTAAAACAATAATAAGCGGAAGTCTTATCAATAATAAAATCAGCTGAAGTCTTTTCAATACATAATATGGTTGTACAACTGTTAATACAAAACTAACATAACCAACACCCGTGGATGGTGAATACATGGGAGAACTAAACATAATAGTCTTTTATAAAATAAGTTTAGAAAATTCCTAACTTGTAATTTCTATAAGTACACTTAGCATATAGTCAAAACTAACTCATACTTAAAGTCATTTTAAGCATTGTAAAGATCAAATCTAAATTTAAAAATAATTCTAAAGTGTAGTGTCTTAATGTAATGCATGAAATGTATGAACTTGTCTTGACTCATCAATTACATATCTAAAAAAATACAACCTTTTGAAAAAGAATTGCGAACATAACTTGTCTAAATTTCCTAACAAATTACCATCTAATTTTGTTTTTGTTGTAATTTTTTTTTTCTACTTTAAATTATTAAAAGGAAAACTTTATCACCAAGAATAAAGTTGGGTCAATCTTTAGTTAACTTCACTTTTAAAAATTCAAAGTTGTTTATTAAAAATTAAATAATCATGCAATTAGTTCTACTTTAGCACTTAAATAACATGTGAAACCAAAGTTGTTCATAAGTTATTAATGCAATCTTCTTTTATATTACTGTGCAACCAAAGTCACATTTGATAACAATTAAGTTGTAACACTTTTTTTATTTTTTTATTTTTTTTATTTTTCTTGATAAATAGATAAAAGATATTCTGAGTCAGTTTACGCGCACTAGACTAAGTCTCCCTCTCTGTAATAGTCAGACTCATTCTTTAAACTTTAACTATCAACGATCGATACAAAGGGGACTCGTACTCGACTAGCATTTTATAAAAAATTATCTAAGTGGTAATTAAATAAAGAGAGGCATTTATCTTCACATTTTCCTTTACTTCTCATATTAAATGTGAGCTAAACGAATTAGTGAAGCATTGCATCTTTATTAACTACATATTAGCACTTTAATCTTCTGGATTTTCTTAATTTCGCCTCAAGTCTAAAGTCATTTTTTCAACTTAAATTAAATAGACATGATGATGACCATACAAATCAATTTGATAGATAAGACACCTAATGGCTTCAACGTTCTCTCCCCTATTTACCAGTTTTTGAACGAAATGCTACCTTCCTTCCATCACATGTCAACAACACAAGGTCATAGGGCTACCGGGAGATTGATAGTGGCTCTGATGATAAAGTCAGAAAGAATTAATGACAGTAATTAAAGAGAGAGTAATTGAACGTTACTTGAAAGTGTAGTTTGTGGTCTTTTTTTATGGCTGTAATTCTCCCAAGTTTAATAGGATTAGGAGTCATGAAAGTAGGGATTTGAAGATATCCATGGATAGTAGTTACCATATTGAACGTTGTTTTCTTATTTTGAGATCGGCAGTCCATAAAAGACGATGATCAAACCGAAAACCCTTGCGCTAGTGTTCTGTAATCAATTTATCGGCAAAGACCTGTGCACATCCAGTTCTTATACTCTATATCGCTCGGGGGGGACACATGTCATGTTATGAGACATTGGCGAGATTATGGTATATCACCTATATTGTTAGAGAACTGTCATATCTATTTTATAAGACAAACTGATCGATTTTGCAAAAAAAAAAAAAAGGAATAATAGGATAATTTCCAAATATTGAAGTAATTGTGTCAAAAATGTGGAAGGGGATGTAAAATAAATGGATAACCATGTTTTCATTAATTAGGAGATTTTAGAAATGATTGTTAAATTGAATTAGATACACATTATGTAATAACCCGGAAAAATTTTTTTTTTTTAATATAAAATTTTCATGGTTATTTTTATGATTATTATTAGTATTATTTATTATTGTTGGTATTAAAAATGTGAAATTTATGTGATATGCATATTATTGTTATTGTAAATTTTTGAAGCATGTGTATTATATATATGCATGGTGTATGTATTTGTATCATGTATGTATGTGTATGGAATATTATATGTATGTATGGAATGTATATATATATATATATGTATATATATATATAGATGTGGGATAAAAGTATGTACATGTGGATATGTATATGTAAAGAACAGTGCATGTGTGCACTGTGTGTGGGTGAAATCGTGCAAGTGTGTGTGTGTGGCTAGGGTGGGTATATGATTGATATATGTATATATAGGTGTATAGGCAGCTTTGCATTAAATGCAAAGCTGCATTTGGGGAGAAGCAAGAGGCTGAGCAGAAGGGAGAGAAGTCAAGGAAGGCTGCAAGTGGAGGGGAATAGAGAGAGAAAGAGAAGAGAGAGAAATAGTCGGTGGGGGGTGTTCTCAGTATATGTGTGTGCATCTGTGAGTTAAAGAGGAAAGTAGAAGGAGAGGATTGAAGTGGGAAGAGGCAGAAGTGGGTCAAAAGGAACAGAAGGGGGGAGGAAACAACCCACCGAGAGAAAATCAAGATTTCAAGGTAAATGGGTTTAGTTTCGGTTTTTAAGTTTTTGAGTTATTTAATTGATTTGATTTTTGGATCTTAGAGAGCATGTTATAAGCATTATTTTGCAAAAAGAATGAAGGAGAATGATTAAAAGATGAGGGAGAAATAGGGGTTTACAGGTCACGGTCGTGGGGGGGATTAGGTTAACATTTTATGTATAAAACCATGCTTGGATGATGGGAAAATAACCCTATTAGGTGCAGAAACTCATTAGAGGTGAATAGGGGCCGAAACAGTTAGAGACCAAGCTTGAAATCATGAAAAAATGAGTTGGCCGGAGAGTTGACCGAGGGTTTGACCCTCTATTTCGAGAAGATGGGGAAGGTTTTGAGGGAAATGGAGGTTGGAGATGAGATCTACATGAAAAGGGGGAGAGAATCACATTTTTAAAACTTGAAAAACTCGCCGGAGATCGGTCGCCAGCGCCGGAGAAGGCGCCGGAACCCTACTGGCCCATCGCCGAAAAATCGGGGACGAAGGGGGGGCTGATCTGGGCTTGGGTCGGGTCGGTTCGGGTCGGGTCAGGCTTGGGCCGGTCCGCCCCTGCCACGTGTCGCATTCTTGTTTTAAATTAAAAGGGGAATGGGAGTGTTTGGCAACAGGGATGAGAAATTGAAATTGAAAATTTAATTGGAGACTGGGATATCCTATCCCAGTTTTAACCCTATCCCCTGTTTGGATATCCGAATATAGAATAGGGTTTTGCAAATTACGAAATTGCCCCTGAACTTTCTGAAAATTACCATTCTGTCCTGAACTTTCAGAAATTACCTTTTAACCCCCAAACTTTAGAGAAATTACAATTAGACCCACCAGATTTAAATATTAATAGAGTAATAATTAAATTAATTAATTAATTAATTAATTAATTTAATTAATTAAATATTCTAAAATAATCCGGAGTCCAAATGGGACAAGTCATTAGTGTATTTTGACTATCTCGACCATTCTGAGTCCAATGGTGAGGTCCGTTTTACGAGACGGAGTCCCAAAAAATAAAAGACCCGTAGTAACATATAAAATTACTAAAATGCCCCTGAATTGAAGTACAGTCAAACGAACTCCGAATTTAGTAAACAAATAGTGAAACTTTATTATCTCGAGCATTCCGGACTCAACCGTGGAGTCCGATTTGTGAAAAGAGGTCACGAAATGTAAGGACCAGTGTAAAGTGCAAAATGACCGTTTTGCCCTTTTGAACCCAGGTGTCCGAATTGAATTCTACGAAAACCTAAACTTAGTTTCTTCGACGTCCCGGACTCAATAGTAGAGTCTAATTTAGCAAAATAGGAACTTATGAAATAAAGACATAAAATTTGTTGAATAGCATCATTTAGGAAACAAATGAACTGAATCTCATGTTATGATTTTAGGAACACGAGAGGGCAAGGAGAAGGTGATCTGACCTTCGGCATTCTCACTGTGATTCTACCATACTTCGAGTACACCTTCTTGGGTTGAGATCGATTATCAGGTACGATATATTGTGCTAAGTAAAAAATAGAATTGAGATTAGGAATACTTGCTTTGCTGCATTGATTGTTCACATGGTTGCTTGAGTGTTCACATGCTTATGTGCTACGTGCTATCTTGTTAAGTTGGATGATGATTATGGGTATATCGCATGTGTTAGTGTGGTGTGTGAATTATATGCTTTGCAAAACTGTTGATATTATGAATTGTGTACTTGAAGGCATGCTTTATGTATGAATGAGATGCATCATTGAGATTACATTATGACATGATGATATCAGAGCATATTGGCATAGTGTGATTCTTTGGACATGGCGTGGGTAAGCACTTGGTGCTTTGCATTATGAGGGTGCAGATCCTGTGGTGAAAAACCCAAAATCGGCCAATAGGTACTTGCTTGCCTGACGGATTCCGGACCGTGAAGCGAGACATACGCGGCGGTACTCATGCCAGCGGAGAATGACCGTATCATGAGACATGGGTGGCATAGAGTTGCATGGGTGTGTCACGCATACTGCTCATATACTGCATATTGTTTATATGCTGCCATCATGATATCGAATGCCATATAGAAATAACTGTACACTTGCACATGTCACGACCTTAGTTCTGTTTCTTGCATTAGCATTATATTGTACCAGCATGTTGAGCTGACCCCTTTAGTGGGGCAAACATTTCAGATGATGTCCCAGCTGTACGAGACGTGGAGATGAACTGATTAGGGACTATGTTAGACCCAATGGGCGCTTTTGATATTGTGTAAGGGCATAAGCCCGCGACTGTATTTTATTTTGTAAGTGGTGAAGAAATGGACCAGACCTTATGTATTTATCAGAACAGTATGTAGAATATATGTGATCGTCCTTAATTATCTTTTATTCCTTTATTATTTCATTTCTTTTTGTCTCGTTACTCGCGCCTCGGGTTCGCTGGAATTCGGGGCGTGACACATTATCTTCCTTTTTACCTAAATTAAATTAGATTCTAATTCTAAATATTTTTAATTAAAGAGGAATGAAGCAAAATTTAAGAATTCTAAAAGTAAAATCATAAATTTTGTAATTAGAAAAATATCCTTTTAAAATTAGAATTCAATTCAATTTAGGAATCTAGTGTTACTATATTTTTATTTTTAATTGAAGAGGAATGAAGAAAAATTTAATAATTCTATGAAGTAAAATCATAAACTTCGTAATTAGAGAAAAATATCCTTTTTAAATTAGAAAACAATTCAATTTAGGAATCTAGTGTTACTATTTTTTTTTTTTTCTATTTTCACTGTTATCATTAATTTGGAAATTTTGAAAAGGATTACGAAATTGAATTGGATTTACAACTTTTTTTTCTAATTGAATTTGATTCTAATTTTAAATATTTTTTATTAATAGAAATGAGGAAAATTTTAAGAATCCTAAAAAGTAAAATCATAAATCTCGTAATTAGAAAAAAAAAAAAAAAGTCCCTTTTAAATTAGAATTCAATTCACATTAGGAATCTAGTTTTTATTTTTTATTTTTAATATATTTAATTAAAGAGAAATGAAGGAGAAAAAGATGATAAAAAAACAAAAAAGAGGAAAGAGCCACAAAGATTTTTACAAAAAAAATAAATAAATAAGAAAACGAATAGTGCAACATAAGAAATTTATATATTATTTGAAAAAGCTCATCATCTTTATGATTTATGATTTTATGTTTTTTTTTTAAAATCTATAAATTCCCTAAATTGAATTATATAAACTGGTTCTTAATTTATGATTTTTTTCTTCTTCTAAATTTAAACTTTTCTATTTAAATTATTTGTAAATTATAAAATAAAGGAATGAAGAAGAAAGAAAACATGAAAGAGGAGAGAAGAGGCTCATCATCACGTGATTTTTCCTTTTTGATTTTCCTTTTCTTACATGCTCTGTTGCATTATACCACTTATGAAACCAAATTCTTAGGTTTAAATGAACGGTTGGCATTTATTCCCCGCCCTTACTTTTCTATATCAGCATGGATCACCTAATACCTCAATTAATGGACCTAATTCATGTAGGTTTCAATTACACACACTGCCTTGTAAATTAAATTAAAAAAAAAAAAACATTTTAGAGTTGCCGACCCTTTCAACTAAGTGCTACTGCATTTTATGACAAAGATGACAAGTCCAGAGTTTTTTTCAAAATAAATAGATAAAGGAGAGAATATATATAGACCAACTATTCCATGGCCCAAACATCTCCCCGTTCAGAATCTTGAAACAAAATGTCCATTGTAGTAGTAAACTAAAAGATGGCAAACTAAAACCTAGTCAGTCTCTTAATATCGCCCTCCCAACGGATTTGGGTGTTCCATCTATATATTTTGGAAATAATATTATAATTTACAGTAATGATCCGACAACAATACAAGCCACAAGCTAGAGTTTTTACCCAGACATTCCATCCCACTAGCACTGACTAAAACGTGGATACAAAGGCCAATGGAGGTATTAGAGGCTCTACCTGTGTTTCATTTCTCAAACCCTTTCAGTAGTAGTCATGTGACCCCCCCACGAATGGAATCCCATTGTTATTTTTTCTTGAATCCTGTCGGCTCCCGTGCCCATCACAGTTGTTGCCACTTTGTTGTTTCAGGGCAGAATTCGGATGATCAACACCTTTGCCCATCTGCTGAACTTCAAGCGGTGATAGGATCTTGATAAACCATACATTGTTTACAAACTCACTGTGAGAAAACAAAATCAAAACTTCCATCAGTCATGCACCAAAACATCCTCAAACTAGATACATACTTTTACCGGAAAGTGTGGCCAAAAGTTTTAACAAAAAAATAAATCGATATCTTGAGCAATCAATGACATTAGCTACATTCACTTGGATGTCTGTATGTAATCAGATTATGACTCATTTGGTGTAAAATATGAGATACTAATCAACATTCACTCTTAAGTTCGCCAAAGTATACACATTCCAAACCATCAGAAGTTCCCAAATATTTTAATGCCTTGACCACTTTTGTACTACTACGTGCTCTAATTTCAAGACCACATTGCATTTGGCTCAACAGTGGAGCCAGATTCTAACCAACAGAAGTCCCTGTGTACTCAAAGCCATCAGTCTTTACGAGGGACAATTAATTTCACAATTGGGAGAAAATGACACAGGTGCCACTTATGCCATCCATTATCATAACCAAAAACCCACAAACCATTTACAATCAAATTTATCACACGTAAAGGGCAAGTTTCATGCAATGCTATGCAAATTTTGAGCACGGATCAACCAGAAAGCATAAACACAATATATGCCAAAGTTTTTTACCACTGAATTGCTATGTTCTTCATTTAAAGTCAGCACACCCCAAACCAGACCTTAATCAGCTAAGATCACCAAAAAAAAGAAGCCTCTCAAGAATAGCACATCCTTGGAGGAATGAGATCAGAGCAGGATAATGGTAGGCTGTGATCATAGAATTGACAAACGTATTTTATAGAAACATTCAACATAAGATCTACATGAGTGCAAGAAAAATGTTTTGAGACTTACTGCCAAGGGTCGTCACCAAGGAGAAGAACATCATTCTCTCGGTCAACAAATACAAGCTGCCAGCCTGATCTCTGAGGGTCCTCCAACTGGCCTTCAAGGCCAAACATGCGAGTGAGTTCACTACGCAGCTCATGATAGCTGCTGAATTTGGAAATATCCAGTGACCGCCCAAAGGACCCTGACTTTTGAACCTGTCAAAATTATACTTATTTGAATCAACAACCACAATATGAGTAGCCAAAAATACTAATTTTACATTACAGAAAAATATAGCCACAAATCATTTTAGAAAGGCATCAGAAGAGGAAGATGGCCAATATATGTGGAACCAACAAAAACCAATCATTTATTTTGTCAAATGTAAAGAGCAGGGTATAGTCATCGGTTTGACCCAAAAAATTAATCAGAAGAGAAGGGGTAAGTAAAGGAGCAGGATATTCAACCACTCATCATTGGACTGGAAAGGGCATCCTCTTGGAAATTGAGCTGAACATATTACCCTTTGTTATTAAGCTTAGCTAGAACATGTCTACCCTGAAGAACCTTCCAAGCCAAAACCAGCCCAATAAGCTAAAAATCGAAGGCGAATTCACTTCTTCTGGAATACATAAAGGAACAATCCCGAAAGAAGAACAAAGTTAAAAGGTAAGATAAACAAGTGCCTACACACGCACATAAATGAAAACATTTAACTGCATCAGAAATTGCAGAAAACTTTTTTTATTATAATTGGTCATGTACGGAAGATACACAAGTGCATACACACATATAAATGAAAACATTGACTGCATCAGAAATTGCAGAAAACTGTTTTTAGGATTGATCAATTTGTGTGCTACTGTTTGGTTGATAAACTGAGAAATGCTTCCAAAAGACGATGATAATCTTATTCACCTTAACAAAGGTTCCGGTTGGTGGGTTTACTTGCTCCACATTTTCCGATGACTGCAAGAAACCTGATTCATCTATGCAACTTGAAGTTGTTATGTCCGAATTAAGCGGAAAATCAGTCCCTGTAGCACTAGAGAAAGTAGAAGTTGCGAATGGAATTGATAATGATTCATTCTCACTTCCATTATTTCTTAGGTTTGGCATCCCATTCTGCACTGTAATGGAAGCGTCTATATTAACCCCAAACAAGACATTGCTTTGGGGATCCATTACACGATGGTAGTCAGAAAACTCTTTACCAGGAAATGGTGCCAACAAAGCAGAGAGCTCGGAGACCTTTGAATGTGGGGTTACCAATTCTTCCACCTGGGGTAGCACAAATTGAGCAGCTCCAGTAGGAAGCTGAGGTTCCACTGCAACTCGCTTGGATAACAGGGAAGAAACTAGAGAGTTAGATCCCTGCATGTTAAATAGGTGGGATGCTTCATCGCGGGAGATTGAACCTAAGAGACTCTGCATGGGAGAAATGTTAGATGTGGTTATAGGGTTCCCAATGGAATCAGGAAATGTTTGCTGCAGGCACGATGAAGGGATAATCTGCAAAGATGAAAACTGGGACTGACTAGATGACCCAATCTGAGATAGAGCAGAGATGGCTTTTGGGGTTTCTTGTTGATCAGGAAATTGCGGACGTAGTTGGGACCGCTGGAGTTGTTGTTGTTTTTGTTGCTGCTGCTGCTGCTGTTGATGCTGTTGGCCATTATACGGGTGACAAGGCTGCAATTGTTGCTGCAGAAGCTGAGCCTGACCTTGCGCCTGAGATGGAGCCTGGTTTTCTTGAAAACTTTGGAGAAAGTTATTTTGAGACTGGGACTGCTGCATTATCTGCCTCTGAATCATAGAAACAGACCTGCCAGGAATATTCTGGGGCTGCTGAAACTGCAGAAGGGAATGATTTCCAAGTTTAGAAGGATCCGTTGTCCTTGTTTCCTGAAGTGCAGCAACTGCCATTGCCTGGTAAATATCAGGTTGTAGACCTAGCATGGAAGTATCAAGTCTTGGTTGCATCCATGGTGTGATCCCAAATCCCTGGAAATTCAACGACTGAATCCCCTGATCTCCAACATCACCTCGTAGCCACATCAGTGGAGAATTAAAGCTCATATCACCATCCTTGAGACCTGAATGAAAAAATGAAATTATCAAGGAGAAAAAATTGAATTTCAGACAAGATTAAAAATATATATTTATATAAAGCGAATTTCTCAGCCTCAAATGCAGTAAAATAAGCAGACCAGAAAAGGAGGGTAGTCCAGACGGCCAAGGTCGCTTCAATCTCAGGGGAAAATGGGATGGATACATTGGGAAAGTTGTCAATGGTTCAATTTCCCACAAGGAAACTCTGGGTTGCCTCTCCCCTGCTGTGGATTCATCCCAGCCGACCTGCATACATAGAGAGAAATTCATGAGAATATGCTTCACCACAGGCGCGTGTACTTGCACGCATGTGTGTGAATAATACAGTATCAACAAGAAGAAACGCATTTGAGAGTTTGTGATTATTCAAATCACCAATGCTCCGAACAAACCTTCACTGAGCGCCAATGTGAGTTTGACCAGCGAACAGGATCTAAATCACTAATGCCAGTTATTGTGCCCATGTACCTGCAGGCAAGCATATTGCTGTGAGTAAAAAGCACATACCAATTCATCTTTATCTTGTCAGGGTAGTAGTATATAACAAGGAGAAGCACTACAACATTTAACGCAGTAAAATATTCATGGAATTGATAACACATTGGTTAATATTTTTATACTAGAAAACAAAGTACTAGTTCACCAAAGGGACAAGCACATCGCTCTATTACGTGTAACCAGAACCAGAACCAGAACACAGTATGCCACTTATTGTGGAATATGGTGCAATGATAATTGAACACTACACAATCCAGAACATGATAACCACGTAACAATTAATACAGAGCATTACAAAAGGTTCTCAAGTCACACTGTTAGATGGAAAATTACAGTTACAGGGAAGGTCTATTGGTGAAAGTAACAACTATGGCTATATTGGCTGTACAGGCCATTACGGCCCCTTCTAGCTCATAGAACACTAGAATCTAAAAATGCCTCACAAACACTCATAGCTTTCATCATTTTTTCACTCATTCCTTAGAAAATAGAGAGAGAGAGAGAGAGAGAGAGAGAGAGAAATATTTTTATGCCAGATTTGGGGCACCCATAAACAACCAAAGATATATACTATAATCTTATTGTGTTAAAAAAGATACAAAACTATCTATAGACAAGGCCAAGCCCAAGAAAATCATGTTTTTAGTGTCAAAAAAGTTTCACTAAAAGACAGTGTCACAACTGAAGGAAAAGATGTAGATCAGTTAGCCTCTAGGGATTTGCTAGTGATAAATAAAAAATTTCACAGTTCGGTAACAAATTCCCATTATTCAACCATTACACCTTGACTGTCACGTACTAAAACCATGATGTTGAACACTAGTATCACTAGGAATGGCAACGGGACGGGTTTGAGGCGGGGTGGCCCTTCCCCAACCCTGACCCCGTTTATATTCTCCGCCCCGACCCCACCCCGCCCCGTCCCATCCCGTTTAGAGGTTTATTCCAACCCCGACCCCGACCCCATTTATATTACTCGACTGTACCTCGTCCCACCCCGAACCCCAATATATAGATATATATATTTTTTAAGTAAGTTAAATTTTTATTTTGATAAATAAATTACTTTTTTTTTTACCAAAATAACTAATACAAGAAAAAAATATACGAGTGTGATATGAAAAACCTTAAAACTAATTTTACATAGTGTTATTTATTGGTAAATATAGTGTATATAAGAATACATAAAAAAACTTAATATATAAACGGGATAGGGTGACCATCTCCTGAACCCGCCCCGAACCCGATGAAATTTTAAAAGCCACACCCTGATCCCGCCCCAACCCCATTTATAAGCACCCCATACCCGCCCCATTAAGGTAGGGTAGGTGCGGGGCAAATTGCCATCCCTAGGTATCACTTATACTATAATCAGTTGTTCCAGATACAGAACTTCTCTTGTTGACTAAAAGAGCACTGAACACTGACCAGTCTATTTGAAGGCCACCCAGAATTACCATGCCAAAAAATACACATGAGGATATGAAAGTTTAAAAAGAAAGCGAGGAACCTACCGACGAACACTTGACTCTTCTGTCTCAAACAGCATCCGGAAGCGCATGCCAACAGAAACACGAGTATGATAGACCGCTTTTGCGTACTTTGCCAGAGGTATGACAAATTCTGATGGACTAGCCCTGAATCAAGGTAATATCAACAAGTTGTTTATTTTCAATATTTTACATCTGTATCACTAGCAGAAACCGAACCTTGGATTGTAAAATATGGTGAAGCGGCTATTTGTGGCAGCTGCATGAGCTGCTGCTGCAAGGAGACCTATATGCATGCTGTCACTTGATAAAACCGATGAAGGCATGACAGTTTGTGGACGATTGGCATGCCGAATCCCCAGAAACAACTGATTATTTTCATTCCTGGGGCAATATAAAATACTTAAGTAAGAATTATATAATTGTTCCCAGTATACTTTTAGAACTTAACACAAATTTCAGGCGAGAGACAGACAGAAGGCCATTTGAATGCACCATACACATATGGTGTTTATGCTGGGGTGGACTAGCTACTACACAGGTTGCAAGGCAATCCTCAGTCTCAAAAGAAGTCTCATCAGAAGCTGTTAACCTTGTAAGAGCTTTTATTCCGAACCATTTAGAGTATTTTATTTGTTATACAACATATTGATTGGATACCCAGGATCATCTGATCAGATCCTCACCAGGATTTCAAGCTTCCCTCAGGTGCATCACAGGTAGACTGCTTCTCCTACCTAATGACATCTCTGGAACCAAGTACACTAACAGAAACCCATACACACACATAAACAAATATACTCATATGGAGATGGAAATAAATGTGCCTACCAGATAAAAATGACAGAATCGCCAGCAACAAGTCTTTTTGCACTTACAAACACACTCCATCCTGTTGTAAGAAGATGCCTCTTCGGCTGGCCTGCATATGAGAAATTAAAAATAGCCAATCAGGATATGGCTTTTCATATTCAAAAGTTCACACTTTTAGTGAGAAAGAATAATTAATTCACTATATGCATGCAAACCCACTGACCAAGTGTCATTCCAGGAAAAACAAAACATGGGCAATCCCTTGACACATTTTGATGAACCAAAACTCAATCGACACATGGTCCAATCAATATTAATAATAAAATAGTTAGTCTTCCCAACACAGAGACAAACAAACATAAGAATTCTTGAACAAAAGAAATCCAGCATAATTTTTTTAATATAAGTGGCTCTATTCTCCCATCATCATTACCGAGATTACCTCTATTTCTTTCTTATTGTTTCTTTCCTTTTGTTCCATTTTTAATTGACACCATCTCTTTGACCTTATTATTCTTTAAAAACTTTCCATCCAACCTAATTTTAATAACAATCTAAAGCAAACCTAGGGGTCGGATGAGCTGGGAAGAAGCTTGGATAATATCCCTAAGATCCCAAATTCAACTCTCACACTAAGGGCCACTTATCTATAAAAAAAAATTAAAAAAAGAAAGAAAAGAAAATAACCATCTAAAGCCAACACTCTGAAAGGCCTTCCATGGAAGCAATAAATTACATCGACACAAATGAAATATCACAAGGCATCAACTGGGTAGCCAACCTAGCCCAAAATTAATACAATTCTATGATGACATCACCCTTTTTCCAATTTCATACAAATGATAGCATTAGACCAACCATGTTGTATGGAACAGAATGTTGGTAAGTTAAGAAACAACATGTTAATAAAATGAGTAAAGCCGAAATGAGAATGTTAAGATGGATGTGCGGTAAGACAAAAAAAAAAGACAAAATTAGGAATGAACATATTTGTGAAATGGTAGGAGTAGCACCTATAAGAGATAAAATGAGAGAACATTGGCTAAGGTGGTATGGTCATGTAAAACGAGGACCAATAAATGCACCAATGAGGAAGAGCAACATGGTTGATATTGAGGGTCATGCTAAGGGAGAGGGCAGCCAAAATTAACTTTAATACAAATAGTTGAAAAAGATATGGTAATGTGTGGTTTGACAGAAAGAATGGCCTTAAATAGAGAAAAATGGTGAGATAAGATTCACGAAGCCAACCCCAAATAATTAGGATAAAGCTTTGTTGAGTAGAAATTGCATTACTAGTTTTTTATCAAAAAAAGGGGCACCAATAGCATCACTTGTTATGAGAATGACAAAAAGGTCTCTAAATCAACCACTTTGAAGCATAATATTTGCAGAACATAAATGCTTTCTATGGGTGGAGTTGCTTGCATTGTTCATGTGGTGTAATGAATTCAAGCATACTAAATCATAACACCTCTCTCTCTCTCTCTCTCTCTCTCTCTATGTGTTGTGTGTGTGTTTTCTACTGGGCTTAGGACCTTTGTCTAAGAGTAAGGGTTCGAAGCTCTCCTTCCCCAACTTTGTAGTTCTTATCCAAGGTAGCCAAATCCACAAGCAGAGCAGGCAGATTCCTATTAAATTGACAGAGAGAGCAGACTGAGAGAAAATGACCCTAAATCTGCATATTAAAGTATGTGAAAATGCGGCAGACTAATGGTGCAACTGTAGACAACACCAGCCAGAACAATTGTGTTATACCAGTGCATACCGTTACAAGCTAACTGCCCAGACGCCAATTCAGAGGACTGGTCAGCAAAATTAGGTGGTAGTACCATAGTTACCATAAAATGCTAACACCATAGCGAATTTCGTTTTGGTACAAAACAGGGAACACTAATATTCTAGAACACTAAATTTAGCGATCCAAAAAAAATTCTTCCTAATTCTTTTCTTTTTCCTCCTAAGAAAAAAATAATATGAAAAGACCAACGTAAATCAAGAGATCATCATAAATAGGTATGCTTAGTTTAATACATTTACATGTTTCATTCTAATATAATAAATTTCCATAACTTTATGAAAAACTTGTACACTTCAATGATATTAATTATCATTACTCAACTTTAGGCGAAAAGAAAAAAACACCTTTGTAGTTCAGACCATAGTGTTAAATATCGGCCGTTACGTTACGTAACGGCCGCGACGTAACGGGTTTTCGAGGTGGCGATCCCGTTACGCACCGATAAAACGGAGTGGAAAGATTTCACGGCAGTAACGGCCGTTACGTCCGTTCCGAAACGGTAACGGCCGTTACGGTACGTTACACACCCGTAACGTCCGTTACGGACCGAAACAAGAAAGGAAAACAGAGAACAGATAGAAACAAGAAAGGAAAAAGAAAAAGCAGCGTCTTCAGAATTCAGAGAATATAGACAGAGAATATAGACAAATTAAAGCAGTTGCTTTATTGAAAATTTGAATCTGAGGTGAAAGAAAGCAAAGAAAAGTTGGAACTGAAGCTTACCTGGAAGAATTAGTCGTCTCTCTTCAGTCATCTCTCTTCAGTCTCTTTCATAGCTTGAAGAACCAATCGTTGTTTGCTTCCAGTTCGATCCAGCCAAAGGTACGTAAAATCTTCTCTTCTGTGTTTTTTTTTCTTTCCCTGAATCGGCGCCGCTTCATCGGAAGTCGTTGATCGTCGTGTTCACGGCTTCACGCCGTCGTCGCGGCCTCATGCCGTCGTCGTCGGTCGTCCGTCATCGCCGTTGGACCTGCCGACTCTTCTCTGTTTTGTCGCACGAAGGAGAGAGAGGAGGAGATTTGGGTTTTTTACGGGGTTGGGTTGGTTTGGTTTGGTTTTGTTGGAAGAGAAACAGAAACTTCTAGGCACTGTCTTTTTTTTTTTTTTTTTTTTCAATCTTTGGCCGTTGCATGTATGTTTTGTTTACATTTATTTTTTATTTTTTTTAGTCTTTGCTTGAATTTTTTTTTCCCTACCTGTTGTTGAAAAACTTATTTATTGTAATGTTTAATTTATTTATTAACAATAAGTTATTGATTGATTGAAAAACTTAATTAGTTTAAAAAAATTAAAAAAAATTACATTGACAAAAAATTATTGATTGAGAAAAAATTAAAAAAATTTAATTGTAATATTTAATATATTTATTAACAATAAGTTATTGATTGATTGAAAAACTTAATTGTTTTAAAAAAATTATATTGACAAAAAATTATTGATTGAGAAAAAATTAAAAAAATTTAATTGTAATTTTTAATTTATTTATTAACAATAAGTTATTGATTGATTGAAAAACTTAATTGTTTTAAAAAAACTAAAAAAAGTTATTGATTGAGAAAAAATTTAAAAAAATTAATTGTAATGTTTAATTTATTTATTAACAATAAGTTATTGATTGATTGAAAAACTTAATTGTTTTAAAAAAAATTTTAAAAAAATATTGATTGACAAAAAATTAATGATTGACAACAAATTAAAAAATTTAATTATAATGTTTAATTTATTTATTAACAATAAGTTATTGATTGATTGAAAAACTTAATTATTTTAAAAAAACTAAAAAGAAAATTATATTGACAAAAAATTATTGATTGAGAAAAAATTAAAAAAAATTAATTATAATGTTTAATTTTTTTATTAACAATAAGTTATTGATTGATTGAAAAACTTAATTGTTTTAAAAAAATTATATTGACAAAAAATTATTGATTGAGAAAAAATTAAAAAAATTTAATTGTAATGTTTAATTTATTTATTAACAATAAGTTATTGATTGATTGAAAAACTTAATTGTTTTAAAAAAACTAAAAAAAGTTATTGATTGAGAAAAAATTTAAAAAAATTAATTGTAATGTTTAATTTATTTATTAACAATAAGTTATTGATTGATTGAAAAACTTAATTGTTTTAAAAGAATTAAAAAAAAAAATTATATTGACAAAAAATTAAAAAAATTTAATTGTAATGTTTAATTTATTTATTAACAATTTGTAATGTTTAATTTCAGTTTTGATTAAAATGGCCCGTGGCAATGGTAGTGAGCCTTCTGGTACTAACCGTGATAAGGGAAAGGGAATTCAAGGTGGAGGTAGAGGTGGAAGTGGAGGTGGAAGTGATCCTATAGCTCCTAGTACTGACATTGGATGGCAATTTGCCATTCCATTTCCAGATAACAGGCACAAGTTGATATGTAAATTATGTGGGAAAATTGTCACTGGGGGAATAACTAGACTGAAGCAACATTTGGCACATGTAAGAGGGCAAATTGCACTATGTCCTAATGTCTCTCGAGAAATAAGAGAAGAAATGATGAAGCATCTCAAAGGTTACAAAGACAAACAGAGTGAGAAAAGAAAACAAAGAAATGAAGTTGAAGAACATATAAGACAATCGCAAAGAGATGATTATGACTTTGAGGGAGTAGTTCTCTCTTCTAGTGATGATTCTGATCCAGAAATGACAGTTGCACGACAGGCAAGTTTAAGTGAACATCGTCAATGGGAGGAGGAACAAAGATTTCGATCACATGCTAGGGGTCATTTTGATGTTGGGGGTAGTAGTGGTGGCGGTGGTGGTGGTAGGCCAAGGGGATTGCGTCGATCTGCTACTGTTCGTGAGTCTAGCGGCAGTGATCACCAATGGATTGATCCAAATAGTCCAGAGGCTCGATTAGCTACAATGGATCCTGCACTTCATCGAAGTAAAAGTTCCAAACAACCTAAAATTTCTAATGCTGCAATGAAGAATTTGAAAAAACAACTTGGGACTGCAGTGAGCCAGTTTGTTTTATTTTCTCAATCTTCTGCACGGATTGTTCTTAATAAGTGGTTCAAACCAATGTTAGATGTTGCAGCTGAGGTGGGAAAATGGGTGCCTCTTCCAACTCTATATGAGATTACTGAAGTTTATTTGAAAAGAGAGTTTGAGCAATTGAGAAGTTGGATAGAGTCACATAAGCCTATTTGGGAGGAAAGAGGTGTATCCATTATGTGTGATGGATGGACAGGGCCTACTAGGAAACATATCATCAATTTTCTAGTATACAGTAGTCGGGGCACAATCTTTCACAAATCAATTGATGCTACCGACGTGAGCTCAAGGAATTCAGATTACTATTTTGCCCTCATGGACAAGGTGGTTGATGAAATTGGTGAGAAATATGTTGTCCAGATTGTGACTGACAATGAAGCTGCAATGAAGCTTGCTGGTAAGAAGTTGATGCAAAAAAGGCCAAACCTGTATTGGACAGCGTGTGCAGCACATTGCATTGATCTTATATTAGAAGACATTAGAAATAAGAAAAGTGTTGCGAAAGTGTTGTCCCAGGCCAAAGAAATCACAAGCTTCATTTATAATTCTACTTGGGTGGTTGATTTCATGAAGCGGTTCACCAATGACCGAGAATTGCTACGCCCTGCTGTCACACGATTTGCCACCAATTTCATTGCATTGGAGAGTATTGTCAAACATAAGAGTGGCTTGAGAAATATGTTTAATTCCGATGAGTGGAAAAGAAGTAAATGGGGGAGGGAAAAACATGGAAAGGCTTATGATGTCAAAAAGATAATACTTGGAAATGATTTCTGGAGCAAAGCGAATGAAATCATGAAAGTACAAGAGCCACTTGTGAAAGTCCTTCGACTCGTTGATGGAGATGAGAAGCCCACCATGGGCTTTATCTATGAAGCCATGGATAGAGCAAAACTAGCCATTCAAAGAGACTGTTGCTACTACTTGGATTATTGGAAGATTATTGACAAGCGATGGAATTTTCAGCTACATCACGATTTGCATGCAGCTGGTAAATAACTAAGTACTAAATATAGACTACAATTCTAATTTGTTACATCATTTATTATATATTCATTGAGTTGCTTAATATCTAACTCTTTAGCAACATTATTTATGTTAGGTTATTTTCTTAATCCTCAATTCCAATATGGTGGAAACATGTCAAATCATAGAGAAGTGGTGGAAGGGGTTAAGCGAGTAATTCAAAAGTTGGAGCCAAACATTGATAAGCAAATAATGGCCATCAACCAAGTAAGTTTTTGAATTAGAAGTTTATTTTCTTAATTTATAATAAATCAATCATACAAATAAAGTTCAAAGGTTAGGCACTTATTTATTCAAATGTTTGCAGATTTTAATATTTCATGATAAAGAACATTCATTTGGAACGGTATTGGCTCAACGAGCAGTGTCACTAACCAATCCTGGTAAGTGACTAAGTGTCAAGTGGTAAATAAAAATTTGATTTTTATATCAAATTAAAATTGAATTTTATCATTTGATAATGCAGCTGAATGGTGGATCCACTATGGCGGGTCAGCTCTTGAACTTCAAACCATAGCAGTCAGAGTGTTGAGCCAAACAACATCATCATCCAACTGTGAGCGTAATTGGAGTACCTTTAGCCTTATACATACAAAGACAAGGAATCGACTACGATACGCCAAATTGAACAGACTTGTCTATGTATATTATAATATGAGGCTAAAGATTAGACATGCTACAAGGAAATCCCAAATGGAGATTGAAGAGCAATTCAACCCCATCAATTTGGATTATATTTTTGAAGAAGATGATCTTTTAGCTCCATGGCTCCAAGAAAGGGAAGAACCAGTTTTGGATGGTCAAGAAAATAATTGGATGGACTTAAGTGATAATGATGAGGATGATGTCGCTCATCAAGAGACTGAAAATGTCAATTCCTCCAATAGTGGATCAGGTAGTGATGCTGGTTTGACTCCCCCTAGTGGCAATAGTGGTAGTGGAAATGATGATAACTCAAGTCCTTCAGGTGATGGAGGCCTTGGACCTGGAGGACAAGTCCAAATTGTTGAAGGTGGTGTTCGTTATGATTCACCTGATCGTGGAGAAGCTGGATATAGTGGTTTTCGCCCCGATGAAGAAATTGGAGAGTTTCCAGATCCACCTCCCCCAAGACATTACTCACGTCGCCCTCGCCGTGATGTAGGTGAATCAAGTAGGCAAAGACATTATTTACCACCAGTTGATTACAGTGATGATGATTCTGGAATTGCTCAACGTTTTGGAGATCTTGGAGTTGGGCATCAAGTGGGCATTCAATCTGGATACCCATTATACTATCCCCCAGGTACAGAAAGACCTCTACCACTACCATTACAACCACACTACCCACCACCTCAGCAGGGATACCCCCAACCACAACCTCATTACTATCCCCTCCCATCACCACAATATGCAGCTCCATATCCACTTCCTTCAGATGCAGAGGCTTTTACAAATAACCTCTTTGGATCTACAATGCCTTATGGGGATGGGACTGGGTATTACATGCAGCAACAACCAGAAGATTCCAGTGGCAGTAATACATCAACAGGAATGGGAGGTTCCAATTATTTCAATAGACAAGTGCTGGAGAGACCATATAATGATGATGACAATGATAGAGACTATCAAGAACCTGCACGCCATTCATTTTGGTGGTAGTTCCAAAAGGTGCCAACTAGCTACCAACTAATTAAATATTTGCATTTGCCTTCTTTTGTGAATTGTTATTGATTATGAATTTTTAATTGCATTTGAAATTTGAAGTAATTATTTAAATTATTTGTTGCAATATTATTCTTAAAAATCATAAAAATGCTACTTTTCGGTATTTTAACTTTAAAAAAATAATAAAAAATTATAAAACATCTTTTTAAGTGTCATAAAAATGATAAAAATTACTTTAAAACCCTTAAAAGTAATAAACTGAAGTAAAAACATGTGTATCAGTAAAACTTAAGGAGTTTGCTAATGTTTGAAAAAAATTCACAGTCGCGGTTTCCGATTCCCGTTATGGGTGGGCCGATACTCCCGATACCGTTACACCGCGACCGCGACCGCGTCATATCCCGCGACCGCGATTTAACACCATGGTTCAGACCTACACTACTATATTTCACACATCACTTAAATAAGCCTACCCCTATCGTACCGCATTTAGAGTATGTAGCATATTGTGATCTCATTCCTCGTACCATAACAATACGAGTTCCAGATAATATTGGGTTGTACCAATGCACATCATCTACCCAAAGGAGGCAACGCCAACAACACCAACTCAATTGCACGCATTATCATAACCGTAAACGTAATTCCTCAAGCTTTGGGGAGAGAGTTTAGAATACACTAGGAAAGACCATCCCAAGGCATGCTTCTACGATGTCAGAGTAAAACCCCAGTAGCAAAATGAAATGAATTAAACAAGCTAACCCCAAAGCCTAGCCTTGAAATTAAACGTCAAGGGCTCTCATTCTTGGCAAAAACAACAAAAAATTGTCATGAATATCAGCACTTATGATATCAGTACTAACTAATAAATAAGACCTAGCACAATATGCAAGGGTGGATCTACACTGGGAACAATGTGCAAGGGTGGATCTACACTGGGGCCACTGGGGCTAGGTGCCCCCACTGAAATTTTTGAAAAAAATTGGTTCAGTTTAATATTTTATGAATTCTCAAAAAAAATTAAATTAAGGCTGCGTTTGGATAGTGATTCAGATATGATTTTCTGAAAAATGTTTTTGAAATGTGTTTCAGAATTTTGTAATTAATTTTTTGAAAATTACGAAAATGTGTTTGGTTATACTAATCAGAATTTAGTTTTTGAATTAAAAACTGTAAAAATGCGTTTGGATATAATATTTAAATTTAAGTTTTTGAGAGCAAAACTATGAAAATACATTTTGATCTGAAATTTGATTTCATATTTTTTAAGATAAAAAATAATGACAATGCATTTAGATAAGTTATTTTTCAAGATAACTTTTTATTTTTAACTTTTTAAAAAGTAAAGTTACTATTAGTGGCTTCCTAAAAATAAAAATAAAATTAGATGTGTGTTTTCGGTTCATTTCATTTTTTAATGAATTTAAATTTTAAAAAATTAAAATTACTATTAGTTGTTTCCTAAAGAAAGACTACTATTATCAGATTTATTTTTTTTTTTAAATTCCTTTCCAATAGAATTTATGTTAATATTTTTATGTTTCCTGTTTTTAAGAGAGAGAGAGATTTTTTTTTTTTTTTTTTTTTGTATTTTTGTTCTTAAAAATGAAAATGAGAGCGTTCTTGTAAAACCCATGTACTTGGATTTGTTTTTATTTTTAATTTTTGTGGTTTCAACAACAAAAAAAATTATAAAAAAAAAAATTAAAAATAGATGTGCGTTATCTAGTAATTTCATTTTTTAATGAATTTAAAATTTTAAAATTAAAAGTACTGTTAGTTGTTTCCTAAAGAGAGGCTATTATCATATTTTTTTATTTTCATTTTTGAAAATTCCTTTCCAAAGAAATTTATGTTAATATTTTTATTTTTTAAAAACAGAAAACAATTTTTTAAAAAGTACTCGATTCTTCTTTAAAACGTGTCTTTTAGGAACATTTTTGAATAGATATTTTCAAAAATGGGAAAAAATTATAATCTATCTATTAATTATTATTTTTATTTGATTTTACTTAATTGAGATATTATCAACAAAATATATATATATAAATAACCAAAAAAATATGGATAAAACGTTATCAATTCTAACCATAAATAAATGAGATGTAATCATTTTTTTTTCAATTAATACTTAAATAGAAATATTATTATTTTTATCATTTCATATTTTTCAGGATCACAGAACAATTTAATAATTACTTTAAAGTTTTGAAAATGTTATGTAAAAAATAGTCAAATTATTTTTAAAAATGAAAAGTGGGATGCAAAAGACATTCAGAATGCTTTTAAAATAATGTTCAGAATTTTGTTTTAGAACATGACTAAACAAACCGGTTTTCAAATATGATTTTCAAAAAATCTGTTTTTGGATTTATAACCAAACAGGACCTAAATTTTCCCCCACTGAATGGCTTTTTTCAAGCTTGCTCTCACTGTTTTTGTTTTGAAAAATTTTCTAGTTAGTTGTATTTGTGGATAGAAACCACAATCCAAAAAAACTAAGTGTTAAAATATGAAGTAATCTTGTCAATTATATTAGTTTAAGCTTTCTGAAAAGTTGGTGGTTTAATATGGTATAGAGTGAGCAAAGGTCTTAAGATCAAATCTCATTATTACCCTAATAATTATAATTGATCTATATGTTAACCCACTCATGGTAGAGAATCTAGCAGCATGTGAGGGGACCTATTAAAAGATTAAATAATTTAGTTATACATTCTTTATTAACTTAAATTCGCAGATGGCATGGTAGTTTAATACGAAGAAAAAGTAAGAGACAATGCTTCATCTTTTAGATGCTACTTCAATTACTTACGTTTTGATATATTATCATGCCCCACACAAATTATGCTACTTCAATTTCAATAATAATTTTCTTCTTTTTTTCTTTAACTTTACTTATTCAAATATATTTAAGATTATGGTAAGAATTAATGATTTTTTTATTTTCTTCGAAGTACCATTCAAGGGCTTATTGGAAAAATTATTTTTAAAGGGTTAAATTTTTATGATTTGGCAGTCAAATGAGGAAGAAGAAAATATATAAACTAATGAACATCTAACTATATATTTCTTTCTTTTTCATTTTAAATTTATTCTAATCTAAATCTCAATTAAAGAACACATTATATGAGGGTTCTTAATGTTGCATTTCTTTCATTATTTTTAAATAGTTACAACAAGTTTAAATTTATTCTCCACAACTCATCCAAATATGACACTCTCAAGTTAGTCATATGGCTATTCTACGAGAAACGAGGCATTAAAAACTTAAAATAAGAGAGAGAGAGAGAGAGAGAGAGAGAGACCAATGAATAGAGATTTGTGTTTGTTGAATAAAAAAAACTCGCTGAAAACAGTAAAATTAAGATTGTTGTATAAAAAAATTATGAATTAGGATTAATATTTTTCTGAAAGTAATGTCAAATCATGTACAAATATTTTTCTTTAAATAATAGTAAAAAACATATAGAATGGATCCAAAATGAGGCGAATCCCTTATATAACATGTGTGAAGATTGCAGCTTTTCTAATTATAGCAAAAAAAAGTATAATTGTTGGATCTCACTTATTGTTACTTTTTGTTAATATTATGATCAAACTTTCAAAATTTTTGTTCTTTTTAATTATTCAAAATACATTAGTAACAATTTATTTTATAGATTTTATGAAATTAAAATTTAATTTTGTTACTGAGTTGCCCCCACTAACACGGAATCTTGGCTCTGCCCTTGAAAATATGCCAGCCTGTCTCCTCTCTAAGTAGTCGTGAACAGGGAATTTTTTCCAAAGAACATACAATACCACCTCAAAAAAGCTAGAGAAAAAAAATGCAAAACATCCATAGAAAAAGAAAGAAATACCAAGAACCATTTTCCTGTCTGCATTCCTAGTTGCTCCCTCGATAGCCCATTCATTATTTGCTCAACAATCTGCAGCTTTGTTGACTATGTTTCACCTATATTGGCCTTTTTTTCTCTATTTCAGCTCTATCAACTCCAATTCCTCTCTTGGCTCTCTGAGAGCAGCCTTTTTTTTTGACAAGTTGTAAGCTCTCTGACAGCTTTTTAGTTATACTTCAAGAGATTTTCACGAATAATGCAGCTTTGAAGAGGTAAACCCCCCATCCAAGCATCTTAATTTTGGTCAAACCAGTGGGAACACTGCTTTTGCTGTTGTGTTATGGATGGAATCTTGAAGCTCCCCCTTGTGGTTTTCCTATACCATTGAAGGATTTTGCATTATCTTAGACTTGTAGCTTTTCACTTTGTGATGACCTGTTTATTCCTACGCTTATTTTATGGTAGCTCCTCAGTCCTCACCAAACACGACTATGTAGCACTCATCCTCCACGTGTCCACAACAAGACTTGCAAATTATTGTGAAGACTGAAGACTCTTACTGCTTAGTCTAAATTTTAACCTACATAAGTGTTGAAAGTGCAGAGATTTCCGGCACAAGGAATGAGGGATAAATTCAAATATCACTGGGTCAATTGTGGAGCGGTTTGCTTGCCATTCCAAGCTCAGTGTCTGTGGGTATCAAATCTTAGAATAGTCAAGATTACTGATGAAGCTTTGAAGAGGTAAACCTTGCACTACCTATAAAAATAAAATAAAAAAGAGGTAAACCCTACACCCCAGCATCTCAACTTTTGGTCAAACAAGTGGGAACAATATACTTTTGCTGTTCTATTGTGGATGCACGCTCAAAGCTCCCCCTTGTGGTTTTCCTATATCATTTAAGGATTTTACGTTGTCTTAGACTTGTAGCTTTTCTCTTTGTGATGACCTATTTATTCCTGTGCTTATTTTATGGTAGTCCTTATTAAAGACAAAACTATGTAGCTGTATGTTGAAATCGCAGAACCATGTATCAATGATATTCAAAACTTTTTCGAAAATCCCATATTTTTCTCTCTTTAATTATTAATGAATCAATATAAGAAGAAAGATATAAATTCCTTATATTTGATTTTGATCTTTCAAATCAAAGAGCTTCAAAACCTTCAATCTTCTTCTCTATTCCTCAATTGGCCAAACCATAAACAGAGCGTCAACACTCAATCTTCCAAAGGATTCTTATAACACGTGGGATATGTGTACTATTATGTGGCCAGCCACCCAGAGTATTTATAGAGGCTAGAGAAAAGACCAAAGGAAAAATATAAACCCCAACTCCAGCACCAGTAGGTCTTTGGAGTTTCTAGTTATCTCATAACTCCTTCAAAAACCTAATAAATTATAATTTACTTTACTATAAAATCATAATTGCACTCTAAAATTTATGAAAATTATATAAAACGCCCAAGATTTATAATCAAATAAGCTTATCTCTTGAGCTATTAAATTACTGCAAATAAGCTCCTCCATAATTTGAAATGCGTAAATAAAATTACGAATTTTATTGTCAACCTTTCTATTTACCTTTTAAACACCCTGAGTCCCTTAATAATTTGATTCTACATTTATCCATTTTAGAAAACAATTTACTAAAATATATCAGGCCTGTAATTAAGTAATCAAATCCCATTAATTATTTCAAGGAAATATTAACTCTCTCACAATGGGACTATGGATTCCATATTAAGAATAATTGACTGATTACCCAAAAAACTAAGATATTCATCTCACTCATTGGTAAATCGAAGCAACAAATACTTTTGGATCCAATTTTACCATATCAAAAAAAAAAAAAAAATGAGCCTTTGTAATTTAGCATCTAAGGGTAACCAAATCTAAGTGACAATAATTTCAAGCTTGGTTCTCAACATGGTTCAATTCGATGCATCATATGCACTAACACTCTAACTCAAAATCTCTATTTCGATGATTAAGACATAAAGAAGCTCGAGTGTTACAATCTTACTTGATAAATTGCCCCAATTTATCAAAGACTATGAACAACATTTACAAGCGATAAAGAACTTATGATTATAATCTACCATACACGATTCACACTTCATACAACATAATCAAATACAATATTTCTTGAAGACTACAATTCATCTCATTAATTAAACTATGTGCTAAATAATGAAAATAATTATCAAAAATAATAATAAAATGTAAATATAAATAGGGCTTTAAATACACAAATCCTAATAAAGTCATCCTCCATTGATTGGCAAACTGCCCTTTTTTATACGGTACACATATGTTCACAATAAAGACTTGCAAACTATCTTGAAGACTCTTTCTACTTGGTCTAAATTGTTACCTATATCAGTGTTGAAAATGCAGACTTCCTATGCAAGGAATTTTTTTTTTTTTTTTTATATGAGGGATAAATTTAAACATCCCAAGGTCAACTGCAAAGCAGTTTTGCTTGCAATTCCAAGCTCGGTGTATGTGGCGATGGAATCTAATAATATTCAAGATTACAATGGTAATGTTGAATTTTGTGTTGCAAGGCTGTCTTGAGGGCAACTTTTTTGGGGTTGCATAGGATAGCTATTAGCATATTAGGAGGCCAAGATTGTGATGAAGTTGTAAAATATTTTCTACAATTTGGCTTGAGGGAGGAGAGAAGATGAGATAAGGTGGAAGGCCTCCAAATCCAAAAAGTTTACCATGCAACAAAATAGAAGTAGTTACTGATAAATAAATAACAAAATAGAAGTAGTTATGCGGCTCCTCTGAGTGTCCGTTTAGGGTTGCTTACAAATTATGAAAGTGATTGTGGATAATGAGTCTGGGCCGAGTTTGATGTTTGAATCAATGTTACCTGAAATGTGGATCATTATGGTATGTGAAACGTGAATGGAACATAGATCGTTACTTGTTATAAAACATGATATATTAGGGGTATAGCTTTTTGGATCACTTTGTTAGAACGAAATACGTTTAATTAGAATGTAATATGTTTGTTGATTGTATTTGTAGTAATATTCGTACGTATATATACACCAGAAAAATTTCAACGAATCCAAGTTGTTATACAATAAAATTCCAACGATGTGTGTATGTATTTTCTTGTATGTTGTATATATTTTTTTCTTTTGGTGACTTCTGATATTTTAGATTAGAACTCTAAATCTTACGTTTCAAATTGCTAATGATCCATGTTTTGGATCGTGCGATCCTAATTCGCAATTTCTTAGAGGGTGAGCAAATTGTGGTAACTATGGTTTGAATGGATGTAGTGATTATGGTGTCAAAAGTGATTATCGAGTGTTTGGTAAATATTGTTCAAAAGTTATGTGAAATTTTTAGCTTTTCTTTTAGTTTCTTTTATTAGGGTTTAAATGGTTAATTTGCATTGAAATATCGATAAAAAAATGAAAGCAAAATGGAAAAAGCCCCATTTTCAGCCCAAACGAATTTTTGTGCACTTGGATGGAGGTGTAAACAAATGCATAGCATAGCTAGAAAATTCAAGATGTGTATGTAGCTCTAGGTTTAAGGCTTTATTGAAGATTATGGGAAGCATACACAAGGGCATGTAGGGACTCAAATAGTTCAAAGACAAGGATGAAGGAAAATGAGTTCAAGGAAGACCGAAGCCTCATAACATGAAGTGCACAAGCTACAAGGACCAAGATGAAGACTCTAGGCTAGGGTTAAAATGGTAATTAAGTGTCAAGCAGGTCCTAGATTTAGCCCCTCGGAAGTTTGAGTGTTCAATACTTGAGTTAGAACACTTTAGGAAGAGAAGACCAAGTAGGCTTGACCTAGTCAACCAAACTAGGCTGTGATTGACCATAGGAAGACTAGTGAGTCACAAGGATGTGACCTAGTCCACCATAGAGCTTGGTCAACCACACGAGAACCAGCATGTCACAAAGTGTGACCTTGTCAACCAGACTATCCCAAGGCACACATACACAAGTCGTACAAAAGGTCTTTAGTTTGTGTCTTTCCAGCAACCTAGTCGACAAACTACATTGTGGTCGACCATAAAGGAGTTCTCAAGGCTTGTGGTCAACAAGAAGAAAAGTTGGTCAACCAGACTAAGAGAAAACTATAAAATTAAATAACAATTACATTTTAGAGAGCCGTTAAAACCTTGCACTATATATGCTCAAAGGCTTCTAAATGTCAAATAAGTAGGTGCAATTGTGAGAATAAGCTTACACATTGACCATAAACTCTCTTTTTTTTATCATGCATTGATCATACACTCATATTCTCTCGAAGCTTGATTTAGCATTAAGAGAGGGGTTCATAAGGCTTGGCGCATGAGCTTGCTAAAGGAAAATCTTCAAGGCTCCAAGCGCAATAAAGAGGTAATCATTCAACTGCTAATTTGTGTATTTAGACACATTGATTACCCTTAGGCACCTAAAACTCCAAGCACTCACATAGAGAGTGGAAAAAGAATCCCTCAAGTTCTGCCAAAGGGAAGTGAGGTGATTGGAATGGTTTTGGACCTTAGTGGAACAAAACTCAAACCTAATACATCTTGACCAAAATCCTAATATGGGATCACTGGTTGTTGGTACCTTTGGGTCAAAACCAATTTTAGTGGTTCTAGATTAGCCTTGGAAAGCCTAAGTAAATCCTAATTCGGGTAACACTTAGATGGGTTAAATGTAAGTAAGTCATAGTGAGAAACTTGCATAAATCTTAGTGTTAATTCACTAAGTACATTATTAGATTAGTCTAGGCATAAGGCCTACAACTTGTAAAAGTTATTAGGGTCAAACTTGAAACCATAGCGAAAAGAATCTAACACAGGTCGGGAGTGGACGTAGGCAATTGGTCAAACCACTAAAAAATCCCGTGTCCTTATGTGATTGATTTATTATGATTTACTTTGATGCTTGAATTATTTCATACACATATTTCAATCAAATGAAAGGTGTATGAATGCATGATTAAATGAAATGAACTTATCAATACATCCCTTGCAAGTCAACCAATTTTGTTGTGGTGAATGAATTCATGTTTAGATGAGATTGCCTTTGAATTAAATTAAGTAAACCTTTAAAAGAAACAATACAATAAGCTAAATCACCATAAGAAAAATAACTAAGCATTACATGTGTAACTAAACCTTTCGATCATTTGTATCATTGTATGTCTGGCAGCTCAGTTATTGAGACAATCTAGAAATCATTGTGAACTCAACTAACATAGGAATCGAGGTTAGAAAGTAGGGATGCTATCAAAGACTATTTAAAACTACTTGCTACTAAAAAACATCTTACTAAAGAAAGATAGAGAATGAGAACAAATGAGTCTCAATTAGGCTCAATAAAAGTGTTAAATTAAAAAGAAGCCTAAAGTTCTAAGAAAGTCCAATTCAAACCCCCTCTAGGACATTCACATAACCTCTGAGGCCAGTTTCCTTAAATGGGGATTTGGGATTCCAAAGCTCCTTGGAAGGTTCAACTTTCATTTGGGAGTCATGGGAAGATTCTAACAACAAATAATCTGGTTAGGAGATGCCATGTCCTAATTGGCGTTACATGTGTAAAGCGGCAACTGAGACCGTGGTTCACCACCATATTCTTTGAAAAGTGGTGAGGCGGATGTGGACTTCATTATTTTTTTTAGTTTGGGATGACTTGGATCTTCCAATGTGTCTAGTTTATTCTATCATTGGAGATACCACCAAGTGTTAGCTTGAGTGGTATTTCCTCCACCTTCTAAATAAGAGGTTGAGGGTTCAAGTCCAAATTGGGATCAATGGGTGTATGTCTTACCTATCAAAAAATAAATAAATAAATAGTTTGAGATGAGGTAAAATCAATAGGAGCAAATGAAAGACTTGAAATATGGCTCCATTGTGGCTCCATTGTGGCTTTTGTGATGATTGATGCACTTGGAAACAAAGGAATCGTCAACTTTTGACCGGGGGCGAACCAGTACACAACTAAAGAGCTGTTTTCAAAATCTTTTGTTTTGTTGGGTGACAATGTGGATGCACCTTACACTTGAGGCTTTTTAGGGTTTGTGAATAACTTGGATTCTTTTGCCTGCATATAGTTGTTCAGTTTATGTTTGTTGTATACAATGCATGTTCATAAGTTGCACCCTTAAAATGTCTTTTAGTGGATACTTTTACTTACTAGGGGAAAAAAGAAAAGCACTAGTAAGAATGATTACAAAAGAGACTTATGTCCCTGCCTTTTCTTTTTCTTTTTTTTTATAGGTAAATGGTGTAAGTGAAAATGGGGTTCCTAGGAGCCTTCCTCCCAAAATGACCAAAGGAGAGGTGGAAGCAATATTAGAACATAGAGGTCGGTGGAGAAAATGGTGAGTGAGAGGTCAGAGAGAATGAGGGTTGGGTTGGCAGTTGTCCGAAATAGCAATGAGGAATGGCCAAAGAGTCCTTCCTTATGGGCAGTGTCCTTTCCCTTTCGGGCAAGACTGCTATTTATAGGCGCTTCGAATGTACGGCGTTTAGGATTCCCACCATTCGTGCTTGCCATGCTGTCAGTCCTTCATTCATTGGCCTAATAAGAAGATTCCTTAGTCAATCAATACCGAGCCCCTCTCACCAACCTCTAATTTGCTAAATCCCTTGTTCTCGAGGTGGGCTACAACCTGGTGCATCACAGTTCGCACCAGACTGCACCGTGGGCCATAACCAGGTCGCATATGGAAGCAAAACCATGACCGCAGGACTTAGTGTGAATGAACACCGCGTCCCAGGGTTGTGACATATCTCAGCTTTGGAGGATCACCACAACCGCGAGATTAAGGCACATCGCAATCTGAGAGTGCACCCTAACCGCTGGCCCGAGTATATCACCTCGAGTGAGTACCTCGCAACCGTCGTCTAGTCACAGCCTCAGACTAACATCGAATTTCCATGGGCTATTTCGTCTTACCTGATGTTAATTATTTTGGAGACCTCGAGGTGGAATCACTTGGGATAGGTCCTCGAAGATCATAGTGACTTCTTTCATCCTCGGCGACTTCTTTGGTGGTGTATATATATTCCCTCTGTTTAGTCCCTTGAAATCAATCTTACAAATGGCCCTTAGGGTCGAGTTGAACCTGGGGCTCGAGGATATTACCCAAATCTCTTCCCAACTCCTCCAACCCCAAGGGTTCCTTTTTGCTTATTGATAAGTCAAACATGGTACAATTTAGAATATACTCATAAACAAGAGTTGTTAGAAGAAAGTGAAAGATAAATGAATGAGGATAATAAATACAAATGTTAAAGATACATGAATGAGGATAATAAATACAAATGTTAAAGATACATGAACGAGGATATATAAGAATGGGGAAAAGAGATGAGTGGAGAGACAAGTATGGAGCAGAACCAGTGAGCTCATAATATGGAAAAAATAAGAGAAACATGTTATCCAAAAAAAGGATGCATGATGGCAAGTATGATAGTAATCATCACAATGGAGTTGTACTACAAGGGAGAAATAAGCATAAGAAGGCCAAGGAAAAAGTGAAGGCTTTTAACAACCATACAAGAGATTGATTAAATATCAAAAAACCTCTAAAGAATGTGGTAGAAATATATATACATAAAATTATTCATGTATTCTACATACACAGAGATGAAGAGAAACCATGTCTGTGGTACCCCTTTTGTTTTCTTAATAAGTCCAAAGAATGGTATCTCAAACATTTTAACTTGGTCAGAATTCCAAGTCTTGGTATCTTAAACTTTCCCAAGATAAGGAAGTCTGTCCAAGTTGTAGCAACATCAATATGTCCAACTACCATGTACCCAATTTGCAAATTTATTAGGTTGCAAAACTAATAACCAGGTATATGACCTCAGGAACAACTCAACAAAATCTAGACCTCAAGAACAGCTCAACAAAATCTGGACCTCATATGCAGCTGAACCCAAATTCTAATCAGAATGCTGAATAAATCATTCCTTCGATTTGTAACTTCACTAAAGGTCAATTCCCAGCAAAAACGGAGGAAATAAAATAGGCCAATAATTTTCTAAGAATATCTTAAACTAAAAAGCAATGACTAGAGATACAAAGGTAAGTAAGAGACTCCTACAACTCTTAAGAGTACAATAAAAGCTGAATTGAAATGTATTGTGAAATTCAAATCCTAAAAATGTCAATTGTAATTTGGACAATCTTCATGATTCACATGCACATCAATTCGAGTCGCTCGCTGGGTTTATTCTATATAACTAGTTTTGTCTAGATCTTAAAAACAAGCTGTCACTGATCTTTTTTAACTTCCAATCCTATAGAAATTGTTTTTTTTTCTTTTTGGCCTGAGCATAGGAGAAGTTTCATATTCAAAAAACTAGTTAAAAGGAAGTGTTCAACTACAAGGGGCATGGAATAACAAGCAACAAAGTAGAATGACAAACAAAACAAGCTTTTGAACATAATGTTTTGTACATAAACATTTAATGTAGATTAAAGAAGATATTTAAACAACCTCATTTCAAAAGAACTCACCTCGGAAAATATGCCTGAATTTCCATTCATTGCCATGAAGATCCCTTGCAAGCAATTCTTGAGCTGGTGGCTGCTGTGAGTAATCCTGAAGGAAAAATCGAAGGCCAAACAATGAATCAGATACTCAGACTGGTGATGTTTACAACTCACCAACATTAATTGAGTATGGTAATATAAGGTACTTAGAGTTATGAGTCCCTACAAGAGGGGGAAAGACTTTTTCAGCTGCTCGGCGAGGAACAGAAAACCCTCCATGAGTGCTAGTGTCACTTGCAGTCAATGTCTTACAGAAATAATTGGTGGGCTGCTTGCTCAGGGTACCCAGTTCTGCTGGTAAAAGGCATACATCTTTCTGTTCTTGCTACAGAAAATATTGTGTCAATAAACAAAGAAGATGGCAATATAAGCAAAGTTGCAATTTCAAACAAAATAAAGTGTGGTACCGGACTCAGTGGTTGCAAGGTCATCTGAGCATACACTGCATCTGTCTCCACATCTGCCTGCACTACCATTTTAAGTCTTTAGGAAGCTGACATATGAACACTCAAGAGATTATCAACCCATTTAAATAGGCACTTACATGCATGGTCACATTATGAAGCTGACAGATAAGTTGTGGTGGTAAGCTAGGGTAGTTCGGTATATGAGCATCTACTTCCTTGTTGGTCGAGGCAGCAACCTGCATAAGAAGTATTAAGAATTTCCAAATCACTGCGAGCATACAGAAATGTCAAGAAATGGGTCACTCTAAAGGGATATTTAGAAGTTAGAAGCTTGAGTCTTTTGACCAACATCATTCACATGCAATACTTGGATAGTATAGAAACCACACCAAGTATATATGATATGTAAAAGAAAAATATAGAGTGCTTTTTTATGAAGTTCATAAAACATACCTACCCCCCCCAAAAAAAAAAAAAGCTCATCAAACATGATTTCTGTTTTTCACTTGAAATGTATACATGAGTGAGTATATACGTAAGGAGAGAACCCTTTTGGTCCGTGTGAATTGTAAATTGAAAATACAGAAGAAACAAAATCACAACCCACAAGACAGAAGGTACTCAAGTTCAAATATAAATTACAAAGAAAAGGGGAAAGGCAGAGAGACCAAAGCAGGACTCTTATGTTATACTATACTTAATTTCAATAGAAACCAAAAAGAAATGCGGGCAGTAGTTTTCCACCCCTGTTGGGAGGGGGGCTGCAGGCAAAAGCCTATAATGCATCCGTAAAATATTTTATACCATGTAGGTAAGAATTCAATAAGATTAAAACTTACAGAATATGTCGTGGTGCCAAAAAGTATTAAGAATTTTACACTTCAACAATAAGAAACTGGCATCATATTATTCTGTCTTTACAGCAAGTTATAAGAGCCAGAAAGTAGAAAAGCATTGAAGTTTCAACCACCACAAACATAGACAACGATTATGTTACAAGTTAATATAGCAGGCCTCAAAATTATTTTTACTAAGTTGCATCGCATTATAAGGTGGAATATGGATCACACTTAGGTTGATTTCGTTAGTACTGACCTGCTCACTATGACCCTGGGGGAAGTAGACAACACGGCTTCCAACTGCAGGAAGCGAGACTAGAGGACCCGCACATGCGTGCCACAGCTCAGAATTTAAACATTTCTTCTCCCCTGCACCAAAATTTTCCATCTTTCATAAATTTTGCACCAAACAGAAATTCAAAATCACATAATTAATCGAAAAAAAATGGCAAAAAGCCTATACAAACAATTTCAAAGGCGGAAAAAAATAACTAAAAACCGATTGAAGAAACCAAAAAAAAAAAAAAATTTAACTTCTACACATACAGACACACACAAGCAAAGTCATACCTTCCTCTGGCTGAGGAGTTAACCCTGAAGAGGAGAGTCTCATTCTGCCACAAAAAAAAAAAAGCCTTTCTAGAACTACTAAAAAACACTTGCAGGCTTCCACAAACCCACACAGCCGAGACTTTTCTTGCTGCTGATATCAACCCCACGCCTCCCACCCACCCACCTCACTAAAATGCTCATCCAAAACCACTTCCACTGCAAGAAACAATCCTTCTCGGCGTCATAAGTTCCCAGATCTTTGTTGCGCCTAATTTACCTTCTAACACCAACTTCAATACCGAAACAACTTGGCGAAAGCGAAAGCCCTAACACATGCTAGAGCTTTCTAAAACTGCAGCACACAGTGAGCCAGATCTCCAACCTTGTCAGCAATAATTCTTGACGTTCCAGTTAATCACCGGTCGATGGAATAACTGAACAAACAGTACACGATGTAACTTTAGATCCCTACCTTTGATGAGAAGTGAAAAATGTGACTCAGATCCCTACCTTCGTGCATCATAGAGTGAAAAATTCAATGCTGGAGAGATTAAAATTGAAGAAAGCTTACGGAACTGAAATTGCCATTTGCTGGAGCGTTTATATAGCTTCGATTTGAGAGAGAGAGAGAGAGACAGAGAGAGAGCTGTCGCTGAGTCCAAGCGTATGACTGAGCTTTCTTGCTCCACCTTTTGCTTTACCGTCACTAAATGATTAATACACTTCGGCCATTATTTTTTTATATTTTTTTCTGCCTTTTGATATTTAGGGATGATATATTGAGACGACAAGAACGTGAGGAATTTGTAACAACCCAATGCGGAGGATTAGGGCTAGGTTGTAAACATATATTCCGCAGGCCGGGTTTAACTCGATTCATATTTAAATTCATATAAATTTTTAAAATAATCAATTCAAATCTGACTGTTTAATTCAAGTCCAATTCAAATTAAAATCTATTAATATCAAATTTATTGGATTTAACTTAAATTCAACAAATTTTTACTAATTTAAATTATTAATTTTAATTTTCATAATTTACTCATAATTTTTTTAATAAATTATTATCTTATATATTAAAGGTTATTGATATATCACAAAAGGACAGAACAATTCTAGCATGACACGTGTATATATATGTAACACCCCGACCTGAATATGGGACCATCGAGTCGTGGGTTATAAATTAGTTATCGAGACCTTGAGTAACGGGGTCGGTTCCGACCCCGACGCGCGGATTTTTAGTAATAGTCCTGAAAACTCAGAACGACTGTACATCACTTTCGTTGCAATCACCGACTTGTCGGTTCCGTGATAAGTGTATATTCACGTCAACCGCCGGTCATAGATACAAGTATGAGATTTGGGCACGCATTTTCGAGGTATGAAAAATAAGTGTAAAGATATCTACACTTAAGAAAAACAATTAATTTATTTAAAATAATTAATTAATTAAGTATGTGAAATTGATTATTAATTAAAATAAATAGAAAATACACCCATCAAGAGTGTATTGTGTGCATGGTCAAGTATATGTATGTATAAGTATATATATAAGTATATTCATGGTAGTATATTAAAAAAAATAAAGTATATGTGGCATAGAAATTAAGTATATATTATATGTATTTAAAGTGTGAATAGTGTGTTGGGTAAGAAGTGTGTGGCTTCAAGTGTGATAGAGTGTGAGTATTATATATATTATATGTGAAAAAGGTCGCGTGTGAGATTGGGAAGTCAGAATATATGAGTGCATCAGTGTATATGCAGGCCAAACAGTGGTGATCAGACTGTGTAGAGAGAGAGAGAGGAGAGAGAAGGGTCGGTTGTTTTTTCTTTAAAAACCAAAGCATGCCTTGCATATATGCTTACCACCTAAGGAAGCAAACTGAACGAGGAAGAAACTGAGAAAGGCTAAGAAGAGATTCAGAAGTAGAAGAAGGTGGAAAGCAGGGAAAAAGGTGAGAAAATGCCTAAACCATCATTTTTCTCTCTCTAAAATAATTTGCATATGTGTAAGGAAATTCGACTGTTTTTCATGTATAGGATGTTTAAATTGTATTTAGACTTGTTCAGAAATGATTTTAGGCCATGAAAACACTTAAAAACACCAAACCCAACAGAAACTGCCATTAAAGACCTTGCTCATAGCAGGTCTGAACCGACTTCTCCCAAACCCAATTTGGCTTATCAGGACTTTAAGTAGACCTTACAAGCATCCTGAAAACACTTACCCGAGATCAAAAATCACAAGAAATGACCCCTATAGCATGAGTTGCAGGTTTTGCTTGCAAACCCAATTCTTAGTTTTAGACTCCTAGACTCGATTTTGAGAATGGGAGTTGAATCCCCATTCCATGGGGATCACATAGGACCAAACACCATTGAAAATGGTGATGAAACAAGGATTTCCCAAGGAGTTGCAGGTCTGAGTATCACCTTCCAAATCGCGATTGTGAGCCCAAAATGAAACTCTAAATCAATGTCAAACGATGCCTTGATGCTTTAGAAGCAGTTTAGAATCAACAGTAGAGAAAATCAGTGCTAAAAAATTTACGAAATTAAAGAAAAAGAAACCTAGAAAATTAGGGTTACAACGATGGAGTTGGGGAAGACGATCTACAGTGACGGGTCGGGTCGGGTCTTGGACCGGGCATCGGGTCGGGCCCCGACCCAACCAAGAAACGGTTAAAATCATTAAACCGAAACTACGACGTTTTAAGTTAGGATTTTAAATTTTTAAATTTTAGGGCTGACGTCATCATGACATCAACATTACGTGTTGAACCGGCCCAAACCGGTTGGTTCAATAAAAACCCAAACCGGTTCAATAAAATTCGAACTGAACCAACTAGTTCAGACCGGAAGTTTGTGAAATTAAATTTTGACCCCAACTGTTTTACGGATTTGTGTTGTGGCCCAATTTTTGGAAAAATTATACAACTACACCCCTGGATAAATAATAAAATAATTTATTAAATTATTTTATTAAATGAGTAAAATTACTAAATCGCTCTTGGGCATTAAATGACACAAATAAAGTCCAAATTAAATAAACAAGTAGTGTATTCTTACTATTTCGGGCATTCCGGACTCAACGGTGAGGTCTAATTTGAGAAATTAAACCCCGAGAAATAAAGACACTCAAATGGTAAATGATTGTACTGCCCCTAATGTGTCTGATGTCCAAACAAGACAACTTATTAGTGTATTCTTATTATCTCGGACCTTCTGAGTCCAATGGTGAGGTCCACGACACGAGACGGGGTCCCGAAAAATAAAGACACGTAAGGGGGTAAAATGACCAAATTACCCCTAGTACCTCTAAAGCCAAATTAAAATCGGGGAAGGTCTAAACCGACTTTCTTCAACCCTCCGAACTCAATGGTAGAGTCTATTCGGCCAAGAGAAGTGTCTAAAATAAAAAGACATAAAATTTAATGAATAGCATAAGTCCAGTGACTATGAGATTAGTGCATTGCCCGAGGTACCAAACTAAACAGTACGGTACATATTTAAAATGAAATACGAAAAGACACGACACGTAAACATGTGAAGTAAATAACTTTAAATTAAAGTTAATGGAGCTACCAGAAGAGTATAAAATAAAATAAATTTAATTCCTAATACATTAAATTGTGTCATAGGTTAAGAATGCGAGTCGAATTAAGTATATACGAAATTTATGGAATATTCGTAAATCGGTTAGGATTAAATACGATCTAAGCATAAGTTAAGAAGCATCGATAGGTGATATTGCAGTAAATGTGAAGTTAATGTGATATTTATGAATTGTTCTTAGGAACTACGGAGGAAGTGGGAAAGCACATTTTTAGCACTCACCCTAAAGGATCGAGGTGAGTAACCCTGCCTTTGAAGTGGAGATTTAACTCCATGAATTTGAAGAAGTTTTAAGTTCAATTTATTTGAAGCCTCGAATATCAAATTCGGTATCATATGATTCCCGTTTTAAAATGTTTTCTGCTTTCATAAACTGTATTGTGACATGCTGGGTGATTGGTTTGAATCACGGTTTTCTTTTTTAATTATGTTTCAGCATGTCTGGGTTTAAAATGCTAAATTTTCATAAATGTTCTGAATTTGATTATTCCAAATATTGAAGTTCTATTGCAGAAGTTATACATTTCATGTTTTAAATATTCATGAAAAATATCTATTGAAGAAGCCACGTGATAAGTTATATATATTTCATGTTTTAAATATTCATGAAAAATATCTATTGAAGAAGCCATGTGATAAGTTATATATATTTCATGTTTTAAATATTCATGAAAAATATCTATTGAAGAAGTCATGTGATAAATGTTTTGTAAGATAAATTGTGCATAAGCACCCACAGATTTTTGGGTTGTACGGAACTCAATTAATCTGTAAAAATATGATGGGATTTTGGGTTACACGGAACTCAATTGACTGTCGAAATGCCAGGTAGTAGGATCTGATCCCTCTGGTACGGGATATCTCTATTGTAGCATTGCAGCATTGTAGTAAAATGGGAGTCTGGTTCGAAACAGATTCCACCTAATTAAAGAGAAAATATGACAAATGTTTTTGGAAATGGAAGCAGGTTTTACCCCTATTTTCCTATACGTGTTTATATGTTTTGAAGTAACGCTTTTAGAAATGGAAGTAGGTTTTTACCCCCATTTTATTATACGTGTTTATATGCTTTTAAATTGCATATGTTCTACTTGAAGAAATGTGTATTTAGCTTGAATACTTTAAATGTTTCAAAGCTATCTGTTTTAAGAATGCATATTCTCTGTGTTCTAAAATGTACGAGCAATTGGTAGTGAGTATTTTATAAACTCTCATGTGCTAAACCACAACCAGTTGAAAACCCCATGACGAATGCAGGAATTACTCACAAGCTTAGATTAGCTTATCCGGATTTTATTCGGACCCCCCTTTCAGGTGATTGATGGCAAATTGATTTTGAAGACAAGGATGATGAGTCTAGCTCTTTTGGAAAGACGTGCTTAAGTAGCTCCTTTTTGGGAAATCATATGAACTCTAGTAGCATATTTTGTATTAGCAGACAATGTAAGGTTATGTATTAAGCCCCTCGGGGTAATGGATATGTAATATTATTAAAATCTTTACGCTTTTAGTTATGCTCTAAATGTATAATCATGTGTACCATTATGAATAGCGGCAGTATCGGATGGATATGCAAATTTCAAAATGAGAAAAGAAAAGAAAAAAGTTTTTCACGCTTCCGCAATCACATGAAGCACATCTATTCAATACCGCTACAGATACGAGCCTTGTCCCGAGGCCTCCGGGCCAAAGGGCGGCGGTCCCGATCCGGGATTCGCGCGAGGCAGATTTCGAGTCGTGACAATATAAAACACCTACGTATACAGACCAAGGAAAGCTTTCCCATCCAGAATAGACAGGCTCACAGGGTTCAGAGTTTCTTTGCTCGGAATGTCCCAAGATATCTAGTCCTCCCTCTAGAGTAAGAAATACTGCGTACATACATGAAGGGATCCCGAGTTGAACACTGTCATACATGCCTTACCGACTTTGGAGTAAGGAAACAGAATACGACGTGGAAACTGCTATTCCCGGATATCTTCCAATCCCTACTCCTATAGAGAACAGAGTTCAATATGGCAACTACCATCTTCGGATATCATCAAATCCCTATTCTTACGACTCCAAATCCTAATCAACTTAGGAAATCTACAGCCTATAAATAAAATCCTAAGGTGCACTTTTCAATTACAATAAATCAATTTCTTTCAATTACAGTCTTTTATTTACTAACTTCATCATGGAGCGGCTACCATCAGAGCCTACCCGGTGGCCCTCTAATCTTTTTGAGTTCTTGACAAGAGATGAAGAGTAGAAGTCCCACTGATCAAAAAGTGTAGTATTAGTTTGGGGCCATATGTGGGAAACGAAAATTGTTTCTTGTTAACTATCTTCTTCAAAAGCAACAACTCTTTTGTCTTTTTCCTCTAAAAGATAATGGCTTTCAATCTTCATCCAAGAAAAAGTTCTCATAACCCCTAAAACCAGCCTCCCGCTGAAAAAGGAAGAGGGAAAACTCTAGTCATTTATAACAGCAACTTGATCGGATTCAATGACAATCTGATCAGATGCAAGAGTAATTGGTTGCCATGTCTCAAACTTTGGCTTCGTTAGCCCAAAAGTAGCAGAACAATCCCCCTCATCCTCTTGCCAATGTTGCTAATAAAAGGGTTCAGCCTCTTGCCACCACCATGGGCAGAGGACCTCCCAACGAAGAGACCCCTAACGTACAGTCGGTGCACCCCCATGGTACCACTCACATAGGGGCTGACCCCTAGACATCAACTACAGTAGGAAGAGTGATGCCCGCCTTTCACCCCGCTATCCATTACCAAAGCAAGATGAGGATCCCAACTCCAGCAACCTCGGGGGCTGATCCAGCACCACTAGAGTTTCAACCTCTACCGACACCGGCTCCCTCAGTCCAAGGGGGGCAACATCCCCTTGCCACTATTGGACAAAATCATCCCTGGAATATAGGGATTGAAGCTGCAAGACAGGGCCAACAGTAAGGCCCAAATCCACATCCAAGTATGTCCCGAGTTCCTCAAAAGACAAAGAAGGTAGCAGACTCCATGGACAAACCGTTCTTACCAGAGGGACCCGCGCCCCTCTAGAGCAAGATGAACTGGGAAAGCTGCTTGGGAGGTTCACCACGCTGTTCACCTCAGTCATAATGGCAAAAGAGCGGCCAAAGAAGTTTGTTGTCCCAAAATTCACCCTCTACGACGGGTCTGAGGACCCTGGAGACCACCTCTCCCACTATCAGCACACAATGGCTCTACATGGGGCTACTGACGCCTTCATGTGTCAAACTTTTGTAACAAGTCTTAAAAGGTACTACTCTGAAGTGATTCCATAACCTCTCTTAGAAATCGATCACCAATTTTTACAAACTCAGTAGGCAGTTCCCTGATCGATTCTTGACCAACAAGAAGTTAAGAAAGAGGCCAGAATTTTTGCTAACTATAAAGCAGGCCAAGGGGGAGTCATTTCGGGAGTACACCGCTCGCTTCAATACTAAGCTCACAAAGATAACGGACTGCAGCCCGAGCTTTTTGGTAGCAGCTCTCACCTTTAGCCTAAGGCTTGGACGCTTTCAAGATTCTTTGACAAAGAATCCTCCCATTGACATGTCGGCACTCATAAAACAGGCACGAAAGTACATAAACCTGGAGGATACGAAGATGTCCTTCCAAAAGGCTAATGAGCAGGCTTAGAAGGATGATCACATCCAGAAGAGGGACTCCAGTGCAACTAAAAAGAGGGTCAAAAGTCTTAATAGGAGGGCGGCACCCAGAACCTAGAATAATCCTAATTCTGGGAGATACGGTACTTTCACCCCTTTGAACGCCTCCCTCACTCACATATTCCAACAGGTACAGATTCGTGAGGATTTAAAGTGGCCAGAGCCATTAAAAGCAATCTTGCTACTAGGGATCAAAACAAGTACTGTGATTTCCACAAAGATCATGGGCACACCACTAGCGAATGCAGAGCCCTCAAATAGGAGATTGAACAACTCATCAAAAGAGGGCGGTTACGAGAGTTCATCTGACAGAACGGGAGGCAGAACCCCCGTAATGACAAGCCACCACAAATAAGGCAAGAGCAAAGGCCTGAATAGAAGAAGGCTCGGAACGAGCAACCGCACTAGAATAATCAAGTCATCTTTGTCCTCCATGCCGACAATACGATGACAGGAATGTCCAACTGAGCTAGGAAGTGGTATGCTCGGGAGGCAAAGGCAGAACCCAACGTCCTCTAGATCTCTACCATTGAGAAAAAGGCCGAAGCTTGCACTACAAATCCAGTTCTCAAAGCTGGATCTTACTGAGGTACACTATCCTCACAGTAATGCCCTCGTCATCTCACTCAAAATTGTCAATTTTGAGATTAGAAGGGCTCTGGTGGACACAAGAAGTTTTACCAACGTGCTGTTCTATGAGCCCTTTAAGCATATAAAGTTCAACCTCCATGACATCAAAGCCGCCACCACCGTGATGGCGGGATTCGATGGGAACCTTAGCACCCCACTGGGCAAAATAGATCTCCTAACCACAATGGGAGAAGGGGACAGTCATAAGACATTGATCTTTGAATGCATGGTCCTGGGCTCTAAGTCCCTCTACAATGTCATCATTGGAAGACATTGGCTTCATCAGATGGGAATGGTTACCTCGACCTTCCATCAATGGCTAAAGTACGTTCAGAATGACAAGGTCTATTTTATTAGGGGCTGTTAGCCAACCGCCCGACAATGTCATTCTCTCGCACTGAAGGAGAAAACCCCCAAAATAGCAATCACAGCATCCTCGTGAAGGAGGAAATCCTGCACCTTCTGACCTTCATGAGACAAAAGAGTGCCCCTCCGAAATCGACGAGTCACTAAGCCCTAGGGGAAGGGACAATATGGACAAACCAATGAAGGAACCTATCAAAGTACTTGTCAACTCTAAAGGGGGAGAACAAAATTTACAGATTGGCTCAAATCTGTCCCCCTCCGAACAACAAGAGATTGTTGAATTCGTAAAAAGCAATCTGTCGGTGTTCACTTGGGAGACCAAGGATATTGAAGGGATAGATCTTAACCTCATCTCCGACAAGCTAATGACGGACCCAGGTCATCATTCAGTGAGGCAAAAGAGGAGGACGTTCGCCTCTGAGGGCCACAAGATTATCAACGAAGAGGTCCAGAGGTTGCTAGACACTAGAATGATAAATGAGGTATTCTACCCAAAATGGCTTGCCAACACAGTCCTTGTTAAAAAGAAGAATGGCAAATGGAGGGTGTACATTGACTACACCAACCTCAATAAAGTCTGTCCCAAAGATAGCTTCCCTCTCCCTAGGATTGATCAGCTAGTTGATGCAACCACAAGACATGAGCTCATGAGCTTCATGGATGCCTACTCTAGATACAACCAGATTCAGATGTATCCTCCAAACTAAGAGAAAACAACCTTCATATCTGAACGAGGTCTTTATTATTATAGAGTGATGTTGTTTGGTCTGAAGAATGTTGGGGCCACGTACCAACGTTTGGTCAATAAAATATTTTAGCTCCCAAATTGGAGACACAATGAAGGTCTACATAGATGACACGCTAGTCGAGAGCATATTGAAGAATGACCACATCTGGCACTTGAGTCAAATATTTAACATCCTAAGACAGCGCAAAATGAAGCTAAACCCCTCAAAGTGTACCTTCGAAATTAGCAAGGGCAAATTCTTGGGTTTTTTTATCTCTCAAAGGGGAATTGAGGCAGACCCCTCATAGATAAGAGCTCTGATCGAACTAGAGTTACCAAAGACCAAGAAAGACGTGCAAGGCCTGAACGAAAGGATAGCAGCTCTGAACTGATTCGTATCTAAGTTTACCAACCGGTGACTCCTGTTTCAAATGCCTTAAGAGGGAGTAAGGCCTTAAAATGGACCCTCGAATGCGAAAAAGCCTTCTAGGAGTTGAAGCAATACTTGGCTTCCCCCAAGCTCCTTTCAAAACTAGTATAGGGAAAATAACTACTCCTGTACCTTATAGTATCCAAGAATGCCATCAACTATGTACTAGTTAGAGAGGACAAAGGGATTCAAAGGCCTATTTTCTACGTAAGCAAGGCACTTCTATACATCGAGATGAGATATTCCGAAATTAAGAAGCTGGCCTTCGCCCTGGTGATATCTGCTCAAAAACTCAAGCCTTATTTTCAAGCACATCCCATTGAAATCCCTACGTCCTACCCTCTGAAATCAGTCCTACACAGGCCTAAAGTCTCAAGACGATTGATCAAGTGGTCTGTAGAGTTAGGAGAGTTTGATATATCTTATGTACTATAGACATTTATCAAAGGGCAAGTGTTAGCAGACTTTATTGCAAAATTCACTCCAGTGTTGCATGCTAAAGCACCAACCAATATGGACACTACGGTATGGCAACTCTACAACAACGGGTCATCCACCGACAAAGGCTCAGGAGTGGGCATAGTACTTTAATCCCCCGACGGAATCATAATTGAAAAGGTAGTTAGTTTGGGGTTCAGAGTTTGTAATAACGAAGCTATGCATGAAATGCTTATCCTTGGGATGAAGTTAGCCCTAGAATGTGAAGCCCTGAACCTTGAAGCGTACTCTGACTCCTAACTTGTAGTAAGCCAAGTCTCGAGAGAATTCTCCACCAAGATAACAAAATGATCTGACATTCAGAGTTGGTGGAATCACTAAGGCTTTCTTTCCACAAGTTCACGATTCAAACAACTAAAAGAGGCCAAAACTCCAGGGCAAATGCTCTAGCAAATATGGATTCCCATCTCAAGTCAAAAAGGGATTCAACGGTGAGAATCTCTTACCAATCAAAGCCTAGCATCGAAGAAATATAGTCTTCTCAAATCTCAGAACAAACTCAGAACTGGATGGCTCCATGATCTAGTATATAAAGGAATGACTGTTTCTAGAAAACAAAAACCAAGCCCGAAAGATTCAGATTAGGGCAGCTTGGTATCTGATCCTAAATGGGAAGCTATACCGACGATCTTACACGCAATCCTTCTTGCGGTGCCTATCTCTAGAGGAGTCTCAATATGTCCTAACCGAGATATATGAAGGGATCTGTGGTAACCACAATAGCGGCAGGACCATAGCTCACAAAGCTCTGACTTAGGGCTACTATTGGCCTGGCATGTTAAAATAGGCCAAAGGATATGTCTAGAGGTGCGACAAGTGCCAACGATTTGCTTCATACTAGCACCAACCTCATTATGAGCTTATTCCTATTGCCAGTCCTTGGCCCTTCGCTTAATAGGGGATGGACATCGTAGGACCATTACCAAAACCCATCAAAACAGAAGATACCTGCTGGTTGCCATCGATTACATTTCCAAATGGGCATAAGCTGAACCTCTAATTCACATCATAGAAGTAGAAGTAAAGAACTTCACGTAGAAGAACATAGTTTATAGGTTCAGCATACCTCGCGTCATTATTTCAAACAATGGTACGCAGTTTGCTGGAAAGGTGTTCGGGAAGTTCTGTGAAGACCTACACATCATCCACCACTTCTCCCCAAGCTAATGGGCAAGCCGAGGTCACCAACTGCACAATTCTTAACCCCATTAAGAAGAGATTGGAAGAAGCCAAAGAAAAATGGGTCGAGGAGCTCCCCAAAGTGCTCTAGGCCTACTAAGCCACTAAAAGAACACCAATTGTGGAGACACCGTTTTCACTTGCATATGGTACTAAGGTAGTCATTCCTGTCGAAATTGGCATGCCGAGCCTGAGGATGGATGCCTTTGACCAGGAAACCAACGATCATCAACTTGTAGAAAATATAGACCTGCTTGAAGGGAGACGCAAGCAAGCCCGAATCAGGACTGAAGCATCCCAGCAGAGGATGACCAAGAGCTTTAGCTAAGGCTTAAGACCTGTTAATTTCCAGATCGGGGACCTAGTCTTAAGGAGGGTGTTTCCGAACACCAAAGATCCCACCATGGAAAAGCTCTCTCCTAATTGGGAAGGGCCCTACAAAATAACTAAAGTTATTAGACCTACGACTTATTGGTTGGAAGATATAATCGGGAAGCCTGTGCCCAAGCATTGGAACGTTGAGCACTTACGAAAACACTATTAATAAAAATTTCTTTTTTCATTTCTAAATGCTCTCATCTTAATGTACAGACCCCTAAAAGCCTTGTTGCCATTACAAGTGCTATAGGTCTGGTCCATCTAAATGTACAGACCCCTAAAAGCCTTGTAGCCATTATAAGTGCTATAGGTTTGGTCTATCTTAATGTACAAACCCTTAAAATCCTTATAGCCATTACAAGTGTTATAGGTCTGGTCCATCTCAATATACAGACCCCTAAAAGTCTTATAGCTATTAAAAGTGCTATAAGTCTGGTCCATCTCAATGTACAGACCCCTAAAAGCCTTGTATTGACTACAAGTGCTATAGGTTTGGTCCACTTTTCATTTATGCGGATAACTCAGTAAAGTTGTGAAGATCTTGATTCAATTGCAAGTTTTGAAAATCTATGCTTGATTTGATTACAAGTTATGAAGATCTTGATTCAACTGCAAGTTCTAAAGATTTATGCTTGATTTGATTACAAGTTGTGAAGATCTTGATTCAATTGCAAGTTTTGAAGATCTATGCTTGATTTGATTAAAAGTTGTGAAAATCTTGATTTAACTGCCAGTTCTTGATTTAATTACAAGTTGTGAAGATCTTGAATCAAATATGAGTTTCAAGGATCTGTGCTTGATTTAATTACAAGTTGGCGAGATCTGAGGCGTAAAGCTTAATTCAATTTTAAGTCTTGAAGATTCTTGTTTGATTTAATTGCAAGTTATGAGGATCTGAAGCTTAAAGTCTAATTCAGTTATAAAGGTATGAATTTGAAACTTGATTAAAGAGCTAAAGGTGAAGCTTGATTTCATTACAAGTGTCAAACCTCGGTACATTCTGATTTATAATATGTCAGCATCCAGAAATCTTACAAGTGTGGCTGCTTTGAGTATTCTGGTGACAAACTATATAAATACTTTGAAATTGAAAAGCAACACACGAAGTTCTAAAGAAGTCAAATTTTATTTATAAATAACCCAAATTCGAGAAGATTACAAGAAAGAAACAAAAGGTACAAAAGTTTCCTAGTCTACTACTGGTTCGGCACCCCTTGGAGTATCAGTATTGAGATGAGCTCTGAATCTTCATTGTCTTGCACAGTATCATATCACTCTTTTCTTCTTCTTCTTCATTCTCTTCAAACTCACGCACCATATCAAAATCACTTTTTTTTTTCCTCTTCTTCATTCTCTTCGAACTCAATGCACAATATCAAGATCACTCTCTTTGCTCAAGTGCGTCAACTAGAGGGAATTCAGGAACCGCTTCCTCCTCATCATCATCCTCACCCCAATCTCACTAGGAGAGACTTCAATGTCATCAATCCCAGCCAGATCATGGTCAGGATACTTCTTGAGAAGCTTGGCCCTGAAGGTGTGGTACCCATGCTTAATCAGCTCTCCACCCACGCCCTCGACCTTAACCTTTATATCAGCTATGGTTTGAGCTCTAACAGAGTCGACAATGTCGACAATGTGTTGGACTTTCTTAAGGGAGGTAGATTAGAAGTCTTTGAACCTCTTTTTGAGGTCTTCTAACTCCAGAGCAAGGGCATCCCTTTCAAACTCCAAGATGGAGTAGGAATTAATAGTTTCCTTCAACTTCTCCTTAGCTGCAGAGGCAGTCGACTGGCCCATCCCCAGCAGCAGCCTGGCTTTATCAAGCTCATATTGAAGGTTGTCAATCTGCTTGGAGTCCATTGAAGAATCCTTGATGGAAGTAAGGCCATGCATAGTCTGAAAAAAGAAACAGGAAATAGTTAGATCATACAGATGACAAAACAGGAAAAGAAAGCAAAGAAAAAAAAGAAGTAAGAGGAGCCCATTAGAGCTTACCTTCATTTGGAATGACAGCAAGTCTTCAGCGATCTTCTACGCCTTTAGACCTTTAAATTTACTTGGGCTTGCAGCCCAAGACTTATCAAAGGCCTTTTTCGCGGCCAAATAGTTAGAGTCATTAGGCACAGGGGGAGCAATAGCAGACTTCCCCTTTTCCCTCTTTTTTGTGGGGACTGCAGGTGTAGGGGAAAGTGTGGGCTCAGGAATAAGAGGCTCTCTCATGTCCTCAAATACTGATCGGTCTAAGGAGTTGGAAAACAGCCTTATCCTTTTCACTTGGAGGAGAGGCTCAACAAGGGGAGAACTTTCCCCTACCGTCTTCTTCTTCTTCCCCGGTGCCTATCCAGACATCAAGGACTTCTTTAGGTTCTCGGCCCTGCCCTTTACCGGCCCGGCCTCTATTAAATTGGTGGGGGTGAGGATGGCATTGTGCACGCGATTGCTAGTCTAGAGGAGTCTTCGATACTTCTCTTAGAGATTAACAAAGAAGATGGACCTCTTCCAAGCCCTTTTGTCTGCACAGAAAACACAAGATTCAGATTAGGTAATGAATAAGCAAAAGGAAATAAAAAATAGAGGCAAAGATACTTAAAATGGGATCTCACCCTTGATCCTAGTACTCCGGGGAAAAGTTGAAGTTTGGCCCTCATTGTCTTCAAGCTCTCATCCTCTTCCTACAAAGAAGTACCACTTCTTCCAAGTCTTATTGGAAGTAGGTACTAAAGAGAGGGGTTTGAACCCTTTGTCAAAAGACATATAAAACATGCCCTCTAACTTCAAAAACTTCAGGTCCATGTTGCTTCAGATCAACGGAAGATCCACCTCAACACCATTCATGTGACCTAAAACTATGAACCCTAATAGATGCTTCTAACTATTGATATTAAGGTTGGTAGGGCATATGTTGAACCAACTAGAAAAATCCCTAATCAAGGGATGGAAAAGAAATATAAGCCCAATCTCAAACCATTCGAGATAAACAAAGATCTCGCCTTGACCAATATCAGATGGGCGATCCATTGGTCCGGGCACCCTACAAGTCACATAGGAGGAGAAGTTGAAAGTAGCCCTCAGTGCACCTTACATGTCCTGAGTGATGGCGCTTTCTCCCTTCTCCTTTTAGGAAGGCCTACCTGAGGCTTCCCCCGCTACATTTCTAGGATCTATGAAATCCTTTACTATCCTAAGTTCAGGGCTAGGGGAGGGATGCCTAACTATCTTATCTTCTAAGTCCCCTGAGGAACTACTATCTACGATATGAACTTCTGATGGAATAGATGTCTCTAAAGAACTCTCTATCCACAACCAATGCTTGACAGGGCTTCTGAGGCCGACATTGTGAAATTAAAAGATGGAAAATAAGAAAAATGAAGAAGGGAAAATGATCGAAAACAAGCCAAACATGATAAAAAACTTGATCGGAGAGCAAGCTTCTTGCAATAGAGATCTTTTAACTCTAACTTTCGTAATGAACGGCAAAGTACTTTTTGAAGCAATTAAAATAGAGAAAAGATGAGCACGCGTGTGTTCCCTATCCTTTTATAAGAGATTAAGAGGATGGGGGCCCACGATTCCAAACCGTCAGAGCAGTTAAGGAAATTGTCATGAACCGAAATCCACCCTGTGCAGATCTCGTATCGCGACCGCTACCCTTCGGCCTGAGGGCCTTAGGGCAAGGCTCACATAAGTAGTAGTGTCGGATGGCGGTGCGGCCTTGGTTTGCGGAAGCGTGAAAAACTTTTTCTTTTCTTTCCTTATTTAAAACTTTCGCACATTCGTCCGGTACTGCTGCTCTTCATAGCGGTACACATGAACATAACATTAGAGCATAATAAAAATTCTAAAGTTCTATACATATTACATAATCGCTTAAGTACATATTACCCAAAATCTATTACATCAAAATCTATCCAACTACATGTTCTAATACTTCCAAAAGACCATGATCATAACGGAGCTACTAATCGTCATCCCAAAATGGAGCACGACTCCCACTCATCGTCAATACCTGAAAAATGTTAGGGAATAGGGTGAGCTTCGAGAAGCCCAATGAGTAATTCCTACATTTGTCATGGGGTTTCAATTGGCAGTGGTTTCGCACGTGAGAGTTTATAAAATACTCACTACCAATTGCTTGTATACTTTGAACATAGAGTACATGCACTTTTTATAAAGATAGCTTTGAAACATTTAAAGTATTCAAGCTAAATGTACATTTCCTTAAATAAAGTATATGCACTTCAAAACATATAAACATGCATAATGAAAATGGGGGTAAAACCCGCTTCCATTTCAGAAGCATTACTCCAAAACATATAATCATGTATAGTGAAAATAGGGGCAAAACCTGCTTCCATTTTCAAAAGCATTTGTCATATTTTCTCTTTGATTAGGTGGAATCTATTTCGAACCAGACTCCCGCTTTACTTTTCATAGAGATATCTCATTGCTTGGGGGATTAGATCCTGCTACCGGGCATTTATTCATAGAAACCCATAAAATTTGTGGTGCTTATGCATAGTTTATCTTTGCATTTAAATACATTTATCACGTGACTTTTCATAATACTTTTCATGAGTATTTAAAACATGATGCTCATGACTTCATGATAGAATCTTCAAATACTTGGAATGATCAAATTTAGAATATTTAAGGAAATTGGCATTTTATTCAAGCATGCTAAATATTTCGAAGAAAGGAACTGTATAAAAAAAAAAAATTTAATAAGCATGTCATAACAGAATATTTTAAACAGGAATCGTATAAAGACTGAATTTGATATTTAAAACATCATTCAAATCCGTGGAATTAAATCTCCACTTCAAATGCAAGATTACTCACCTTATACGTCTGAGTCGGCACTATTGATGTGCCTTTCCCTTTCCTTTGTAGTTCCTAAGAACAATTCATAATAGTCCATTAACCTCACATTCACTTCAAACATCTCCTACTGATGCTTCTTAACTAATGTTTATATCGTATTAAATCCTAACTTTTATCTTAAGCGCTATCCTCTTAATGTATGCTCTTCTGGTAGCTTTATTCACTTTAATTTAATTACTTCACGTTTTTACGTGTCATGTCTTTTCGTATTTTATTTTCACTTACGGGCCTTAGTTTATTACTTCGGCAATATTCTAGTTCATAGTCACCTGATTGATGCTATTCATCAAATTTTATGTCGTTTTATTTTAAACATCTCTTTTGGTTGAATAGACTCTACCATTGAGTCCGGAATGTCAAAGAAAGTCAATTTAGGCTTTCTTGGACTTCATTCGACTTAAGGGCACATTAAGGGTAGTTTGGTAATTTATACCTTAACGTGTCTTATTTTTTGGAGTCCCGTCTCGTGAAACGGACCCCACCATTGGGTTCAGAACGTGCGAAATAATCAATTTAGACCCCCTCGGCGTTTCATTCGGCTTCGGGTACCTCAGGGGTACTTTGGTCATTTTACATTTCTATGTGTCTTTATTTTCAGGGTCCCGTCTCACAACACAAACCTCACCGTTGGTTTCAAAAGGTCCAAGATAATAAGAATACACTAATAACTCGCCTTATTTGGACATCAGGCATATTAGGGCAATTTGGTAATTTATGCTTTAACGCGTCTTGAATTTTCGGAGTCCTGTCTCATGAAACAGACTCCACCATTGGGTCCAGAACGTCTAGAATAGTTAAAATACACTATTCGTTTACTTTATTTGGACTTCGTTTGCTTTATTTATGACCTAGGGGTAATGTAGTAATTTTACTTATTTAATAAAATAATTAAATAAATTATTTTATTATTTAATTATTTTTCCAGGGGTGTATTTGCATAAAACTTACAAGAATTGGGCCATAGTATAATTTTGTAAAACTGTTGGGGGTCAAAATCTAATTAATTAAAGTTCTGGTCTGAACTAGTGGGCTCAGTTCGTTCTTAAGTGAATCGGTCCGGCTTTAATTGAACCAACCGGTTTGATCCGGTTTAACATGTAATGCTGACGTCATCATGATGTCAGCCCTAACCTTTTAAAATTTAAACCTAACTTAAAACGTCGTCGTTCCAATAATGTGGTGGCCATCCCGTAGTTCGACACGTGTTTGAGTCAATTCGGTGGGTCTGGACGCGTTGGACGAGTCGACTCGGTCGACTCGTCGTCTTCTTCATCAAACAGTGTACTGTTGCCCTAATGCCCGATTTCATATCCTTTTAATTTTGTAAGTTTTTGGGATGTTTTACACTCTGATTTCAACCCTAATGTGTTACTAGGAGTCTAAGGACTAGTTTGGCATTAGTTTCATGTCTCCATTCAAGCTCATTCGTTCGATCCAAGGTTTGATAGTCAAACCTGTAACTGGCTGGTAAATCCTCAATTCATCACCAAAACTTGCGTGGTTTGGCTCAAAATGATCCTCATGACATAGAGGTTCAATCCCCATTCCAAAAACGTGGTTTAAGAACCTAAAACTGGGGCTGGGTTTCATGGCCGAAACCTGCAACTCCATATTCAGGGGTCTTCCTTTGAGGTTTTTGGTCATGTCTTGGTGATTGTGGGATGCCTACAAGGTCTATTTTAGGTCTTGGATGTCAAAAATCAGTTTTATGGAAGTCGTTTTAGACCTGCAATTTTGAGGTCTGTCCATGGCGGTTCCTTCGGTTTTAGGGTTCTTCAAGCCCCATTGGCCTTCCCAATTAGTTTTATAACAGTCTCTAATGTCACAGTAGCTCATGCATGCAACTAATAGGGCTCAAAATATAATCTACTGCCACAATAATATATTGATATCCGAAGGAAGGAGGAAATGGTCCTATGAAATCAATGCCCCAATAATCAAAAATTTCAATCATTAAAATTGGGTTTAAGGGCATCATATTACAACAGGACAAAACTCCTAGCTTTTGACACCTTTCACATGAGCGACAATAGATGTTGGCATCCTTAAACAAGGTAGACCAATAAAAGCCACACTGTAGAATTTTGGCAACGGTTTTCTTCATTGAAAAGTGGCCCCCATAAGCTTGGGAGTGACAAAATTCTAAGACACTAGCAATCTCTTCATCAGGGATGCAACGCCTTAAAATTTGGTCAGGGCAGTATTTGAAAAGAAAAGGGTCATCCTAATAAAAATTACGTACCTCAGTCATGAACTTCCTCTTATCCTGAGCGCTCAAATCCACCGGTATCTCACCTGTAACCAAATAACTCACTATATGAGCAAACCATGGTAGAGAAATACTAGAAAGTAAATGCTCATCGGGAAATCATCCCTGATTGGCAGGTGGTCAGAGGTGTCCTCAAATGTGAGCCTCGAGAGATGGTCGGCCACTATATTTTCCATTCCTTTCATGTCTTTGATGGTGATGTATAATTCCTGTAAAAGTAAAATCCACCGTATTAGTCGCACCTTAACATTCTTCTTTGTGAGAAGGTACTTAAGGGCTGCATGATCTGTGAAAATAAGAATAGGAGAACCAATTAAATAAGTACGAAACTTATCCAAAGAAAAGACTACAGCTAGCAAATCTTTTTTAGTAGTAGAGTAATTCATCTAAGCACTATTTAAAGTTCTACTAACATAGTAAATGACAAAGGGCTTCCCCTCCCTTCGTTGTCCAAGAACAGCACCTACAACATAATCACTGGCATAACACATAATCGCAAAAGGCGAAGTCCAATCAGGTGGCTGCATTATGGGTGCTGAGGTAAGCTTGCCAATTAGCGTTTTAAAGGCCTCTTGACAAGCATGTGTCCACTCAAATGGGGCATCTTTAGCTAGGAGGTCACATAATGGTCTAGATATGGTGGAAAAATTTTGTATGAACCTCCTATAAAAGCCCGCATGACCAAGAAAGGATCTCACATCCTTTACTGTCTTAGGTGTAGGCAATTTAGAGATTAATTCAATTTTAGATTGATCAACCTCTATCCCCCTAGAAGAAATAATATGCCTTAAGACAATACCTGAAGGTACTAGAAAGTGGCATTTTTCCCAATTCAAAACCAAGTCTTTCTCCTCACAACGAGTCAACATTCTCTCTAAATTCAATAGGCATACATCAAAAGAAGATCCAAAAACTGTCAAGTCATCCATAAAAACTTCTATGCAATTTTCAACCATATCACTAAAAATACTCATCATGCAACGTTGAAAAGTAGCAGGTGCATTACACAATCCAAATGACATTCTATGAAAAGCATAACTACCAAAAGGACAAGTGAAAGTGGTTTTATCTTGGTCTTCTAATGCAATTTCAATTTGATAATAACCATAATAACCATCCAAGAAACAATAAAAAGGATGACTAGCTACACGCTCAAGGATTTGATCAATAAAAGGGAGAGGAAAATAGTCTTTCTGGGTGGCAGCATTCAATTTTATATAATCAATGCACATCCGCCAGCTAGTCACAAGTTTTGTAGGGACTAACTCTCCTAGGTCATTTTTCACCACAGTAACACCTGACTTTTTAGGGACAACCTGTGTAGGACTAACCCATTTACTATGAACAATAGGATATATGATTCATGCATCTAATAGTTTCAACACTTCATTTTTCACCACTTCTTTCATAGTGGGATTAAGCCTATGTTGGGGGTTTCTACGAGGGCTAGTTCCTTCCTTCAAATTGATTTTATAAGAACAGACCAGGGGACTAACACCTTTTATATCAGCAATGCTCCAACCTATGGCTGACCTATGCTTACTTAGGGTCTGAATTAATTTCTCACCTTGAGACTCAAACAATTCAGATGAGATAATAACAGGAAAAGTATCACCTGGACCAAGGAAGGCATGCTTTAAACCTTTGGGCAAAGGCTTCAATTCAACTTTGGGTGCTTCCACACTTAAACGAATCTGCTCTTCACTTTTTTTAGGCAACTCCTCAAACTTCGGTTGCCATGCCCGTGCTCTATAATCCTGAGTTCTGTAAAAAATAGCACAAATATCAACCACATCAGATGGATCAGTAATATAATCAAACTCAGAATTAACAAGAAAATGCTCAAGGGGATCAAAATCATGAGTTGTAGGAACTCCCCTATCCATGAGTGAATCAATCATGTATGTCTGGCAGCTCTCGTCCTCCTTTTCTGGTTGTTTTACAATATGAAAGATATTTACCTCGAGAGTCATGTTTCCAAAAGACAGCTTCATGAGCCCATTCCTGTAATTAATAAGAGCATTAGTAGTGGCAAGGAAAGGCCTACCAAAAATCAAAGGAATTTTTGAAGTAGAGGCAACAATAGCGCTGGTGTCAAGGATTTGGAAATCAACAGAATAATAAAATTTATCAATTTGAATCAGAACATCTTCTACCACACCCCGTGGCACTCTGACTGAACGGTCAGCCAATTACAATACCATAAAGTTTGGTTTGATTTCTCCCAACCCCATATGCAAATAAATAGAATAAGGCATTAAATTCACACTAGCTCTTAAATCAAGCAAAGCTTGCCCAAACTCATGATTTCCAATGCTGCATGCAATGGTTGGACAACCAGGATCCTTGTACTTGGGAGGAATCCTTTGCTCAATTAGAACACTAACTTGCTCTGTTAGGAACGTTGTTTTCTTCACATAGTGCTTCTTCTTAACTGTACGCAAATCTTTAAGAACTTTTACATAAATAGGAACTTGTTTAATCACATGCAAAAGAGGAAGATTGATTTTTCCCTTCTTGAGATTCTCTAGGATTTCATTATTAGGATCCAAAGTTCGCTTGCTTGATTTTAAAGCTTGTGGAAAGGCACCTTAACAAGGTTCTTTGTCACCTCTGGTTCCTTAGGCAGCTCGGCATTACTACTATCTTGATCCTTTTCTGCATCCCCCAGTTTTTCCATTGTTGGGATGTGTAATGACTTACCACTTCGACTCATAATGACGTTCGCATCTTTCAAATTGTCTTGCGCCATGTGTTGACCATGGGGTATGGACTGAGCTTGGGAAGGGAATCTACCTTACTCATTCACACTCAAAGAGCTCATCAATTTGGACACTTGGCTCTTTATCTCCTTGTTTTCTTCCAAAACCTACGTAATCAAAGATTCAAAATTTTGATTAGTCTTACCATGTGCTTCAATAAAAGCATGCAAAGTGTCTTCTAAAAAATTCCTAGAAGATGAAGGTGCATGATATGGTGCAAGGTATGATCTAGGGGGCTGTGTAGGTGGCTGGTTTTCAGACTTCCAACTAAAATTGAGGTGATTGTGCCACCCTAGATTGTAGGTCTCAAATAAGGGTGTGAAAGGCTTCTTGTACATACCTAAGGAATTACATTGTCCCTCACATATCCCTCTCATCTTAGCAAGGGTGGGACACTCTTGGGCGAGGTGATCTACCTTGCCACACACCAAACATGGTCCAAAAGACGCTGCATGATTAGCCAAGTGTGTTGGCTTTAAGTCCCTAGCCTTTAACACCTCTAACTCCCTAGTAAGTATCTTTACCTTAGCTTTCAAGTTGTCCTCCTCCCTGAGATGGTAAATTCCACCACCATTTTAGTTCCTTGTAGGTCATGACCTATTTGTGCTCTCAAGAGCACTAGGTCCTGTCCAAGTGTGAGCTTTTTTAGCAAGCTCATTGAGGTACTCTATGGCCTCATCAGGATCTTTCTGTAAAAACTCACCATTACACATCATCTCTACAAATTGGCGCTCTCTAGATGTAAGTCCCTCATAGAAGTAACTCACTGGACGCTAACTCTCATACCCATGGTGAGGGCACACACTCAATAATTCCTTAAATCTCTCCTAAGACTGATACAAAGTCTCACTATCCTTTTGTATAAAAGTGGAGATTTGTCTTTTTAAAGCATTCGTCTTATGTTGGGGCAAGTATTTAGTAAAGAAAACCTGAGTCATCTCATTCCACGATCCAATCGACCGTGGTCTCAGTGAGTACAGCCAACTCTTAGGTTGATCCTTCAAAGAGAAAGGAAAGAACTTAAGTCTCGCAATGTCATCTGTTGCATTTTGACTCTGGAAAGTTGAAACTACCTCTTCAAACTCCCTAATGGGCACATATGGGTTTTCATTTCCTAAATCATGAAATGTAGGGAGTAACTGTATCACCCCCGTTTTAACATCAAGTTGATGAGTATTGGGTGGAAACATGATGCATGATGGTGTGGCTGTGTGTGTAGGGTAGAGGTAATCCTGAAGGGTTCTAGTGGGTTGATCCTCGTGTTCACTCATATTTTCAGAATTAGAAGAATTATCAAACAAAAAATTAGAAAAATTAGACTTTGAATCTGACTCTAACACAAGCCTACAAGCAAATCGACCTAATGTATCCCTATACCTATTATGCATGCAAGATAACAATAAAAATAAAAAATAAAATAAAAAATAAAATAAAATAATAATGCAGCAAGTAAAAAGAAAGGAATGAAGTTACCGCCATTACAAACTGCTAAAAAGAAAAATTATCTAATAATTCTTCTACCGTCTCCCCGGCAATGGCGCCAAAATTTGATTACTTTCAAAGAATAACGCGGTAGTTGTAGTGCAGCTTTGGGGTGTCCATTCCACAGGGAGACAGATTAAAAGAAATAATAGACAGAATAAAGAAACTAAAGAAAATATTAAATAATTAACGAGAAAATAAAAAGTGATTTTAAATGCAAATTAACATTAAACAAAGTGATTAACGGAAAAAGTACTGAAATTAACGAACAGTAGAGCGTCGGGAATCCCTTGCACATATCTGGTATTTTAATTATTTTTAATTTACTGATAACTCAATTGAGAATTTAATTCCAAAAATCACAATCGGAAAATATAGAATTATAAACCAAAATTAAACCAAATGTAACCTTTTGAAAAATCATTCATCACTTTTAAATCGCGCAAATTGTTATTCACATTAAGATAACCCAACGACGATAATATTCCCAGGGAGCAATATTGCAGCAAAGAATTAAATCAATATAAATAGTCAATTGATCCAAACATAATCAAAGAACTAAGCCATTCCATAGAAAAAGCATGACTGAATCTATAAACGGAATAAACTCTATGATTATTCGGAGAAGAAAACACCAACAATAAATTGAGAATGATAAAACCAAAGAATTTTAATAAATGAAAATACAGTACATGAATCAAAAATAAATTAAGAATACCATCTCATGTCCAAGTTCATTCCTAGCCCTACTTGAGAATTTAGTTACCCATACATATGATGGACAACATAAATCTCAAGGAAAAATAAACCTGAAGCATGCTAGCTTTTTCTGCCCCGCCTTCTCCAAAACAGCGCCTCACAAGCCTCTTCCTCTCTGTTCTGCGCCGCCCCTCCTTTCTTACTCTCTTAAAAAAAAAAATCGCCTTTTTTGCTCTTTTTTTTCACCTGCGCAACCGCTTCCTCCCCTTTCTATTTTTGCGCCGCCCCTTTTTATACAGCTTAAGCCCTACACGCTTTTTTTATTCCAGCCTCCAGTGCCTCACGTCACTTCCATCTTTTTTTTTTTCCTTTTTTTTTTCTTTTCTTTCTTTTTTTACTTGGCCTTGCACCCTAGCCCATTCAGCGCCGCACCGCACAAGCTTTCTTCTTTTTTTCTTTTCTTCTTTTGCCTTGTCAGCGCCCGGACCCACCTTTTTGACTTTTTTTTCTTCTTTTTCTCTATGTAGTCGTTTTGCCTTCCAGCCTGCAGCAGCTTTTCCCTTTTTTTTTTTTTTATTCTTTTTCTTACGCCCTGTAACCGAACAAATAATGGGTTAATTTCACCACGTTTGGCTGAAACAAATAATGGGTTTTGCAACCATTCAGGAATAAAATCCATAAAAACTATTTAATGCATTCATTTGATAGGCCCGTGGTTATCGGCTGCATGCAATGGTGAGTATCTAATTTTGGTTCCCAATTTTAGCGATTGAAATGTTAAGTGTGAAACACAATTACAAATTATCTCTCACCAATAAATAATGCAATATTTGAGATTTAAAATATTATAAAATAATGCTCAACCATATCTCACTGTAACAAGAAATTAAATTTAATAATATAATTTATATCCCAACATTTCTATTCACATTTTAGCATTTTAATCTAGTAATAGGGTATTTAGAGTGCACTTTCGCGCACTCATCAGGTTTTCAACTAGTAGTGGGTTAGTTATATGAGAGACGTCATATAAACATACACTACCAATTGTACATATACTTCAGATATAGAATACAGGATTCTTTAAAAAAGATAGCGTGAAGCATATAAGACATTCAAGCTAGGCACGTAATTCAGTAATCGCAGAATACAAGAATCTTCAAATCACATAGCATGATGCATTTTAAAGCATTCAATAAAACATTTAATATGCAGCAAAATCTATAAACATGTGCAAGATGGCCATTTGAAGCCAAGGAAATAATTTGAAATCCTTTCTATGAAAATAAGAGGATGCAAACTTCTTTTTCTTTAAAACATGGGGTTATATAAAAACCCAATTCAGATAAATGGGGGTTTAAAAACCTACTACTATTTCTGAAAACATTGTCATCTTTTCACTTTGATTAGGTAGAAATATGTTTCGAACCAGATTCCAGTTGTACTTCATGTGGAGATATCTCATGCTTGGGGGATCAGATCCGGCTACCGGGCATTCTTCATGTCAATTGAGTTCCAAAGGAATCCCAATATCAGTTGTAGTGCTTATGCACCATTATCTTGCAAAACTCTTTAATTCTTTAATGATGTTTTTCAAAGAGCATTGAATACATGGTTTCTTCAAACATGTGTTTTTCACGAGCATTAAAAACATGACTTTTCAGAAAAGCTTTTTATGAGCATCAAAATCATGGCTTCTTTAAGAAATGCTTTTGATGAACATTTAAAAACATGGCTTCAATAAAAACAATGAATTTTCATGAGTATTCAAAACATGGACAATTTAACGGAGTTTTTAAATACTTGGAGGACAACACTTGAAACATTTAACACATGAGTTCCAGGAATTTAAATCACGATGTACAGGAATTTATTAAAGCATGGATAGAATAAAAACAGTTTATTCAAGGGGTATTTAATAAAATTGACATTTACATGTACATGTGGAAAATAAACGTATCATCTGTCAGAAATATCAAGTAGTAAATTTTGCATGTCATGTTTAGAATTTATAAATAAAATGATAGTATAAAGCATATAAATATGAGAATTTAAATTTATAAATACTCCGGATATTTTATCATGAAATCACTTCGAAATATTTGAACTTCAAATTTACCTCAGAAACCATAGAGATTAAAAAACTCCACTTCAAGATACAAGATTACTCACCTTGCTCCCCCGAGTTAACGCTACCGGTGGGCTTTTCCCTTTCTTTTATAGGTCCTAAGAAAATCAAATTCACCAAGACTTCAATTAAGTCCTCATTTACTTCAAATCATTCCTAAATTGATGCTCTATATTTAATTTTAGACCCGTCATATCCTAATTCCCTAGAATTGGTCTTATCAGTCTACTGTGGTAATTAATAAATTTTATCTTTCACGTAACTTATTGTTTTGTACTTATTTTGGTATTATGGACTTCACTGTTGGGTCTAGAGCGTCGAAGAAAGTCAATTTAGATCCTCTCGACTGTTTATTTGGCTTCGGGCATATTATAGGCAATTTGGTAATTTACACTTTAACGTGTCTTAAATTTTTGGAGTTCTGTCACGTGAAACGGACCCCACCATTGGATTCATAATGTCTTAAATAGTCAAAATACATTATTTACTTATTTCTTTTGGACTTCGTATTATTTTACTATTATTAAATTAATTAAATAATTTAATTTTATTAATTACATAATTAGATATTATATATTATTTATGTTGAGTTTTAACAACAGGGGCAGGGGTGGCTCGGTGGTCGTTGGGGCTGGATTTAGGGCTTGGGCTTGTGAGGGTCGTGGGTTCAAACCCTTGGGGGCACATCCCCCTTATATATATATATATATATATTTTTTTTTTTCTGATTTTGTCTAAGCCAAATGGTGGATAAGGACAGAACAAGGACAAGGATGTCCAGGCCTAATCAATGTATATACTAGGGATTTATTATCCCAGTTCCCAAATAGTCCTAAACCCTTTTAAATTTTAAAACCCAAATACGGTGTCATCCTACTTAATATCATGTGTGCGATGGGTCGGGTCCCAACCTGAACCCGGATTCGACCCGAGACCGACCCAACCCTATTCATCTTCTTCCTGTCTTCTCCATTGTGTTGCCCTAGTTCACTATTTTCCATTTTTTCAAATTTCATGAATTTTGAGGGATTGATTCTCTCTGTTTTTGGGTGATTCGAGTTTCTGGGTGTCCTAGCAACACATTGGCATCTATTTGAGAGCTCGATTTGAGCTCACAATCGTGATTGAGGGTTCAACAGCCAAGACCTGTATCTTGGTCATACATGTCCATTTTTGGCCCAAAATTTGTAGGGTCTCTTCCATAGTGATCCATTCATCATGGGGTTCAAGCCCTTATTCTCAAATTTCAATTTTGGTATAAGTTCATAAGGTTGGGTTTCAAAACCCGAACCTGTAACTCAGGTTTTGGAGGTATTGTTCTAGGCTTCTTGGTCAGGAAACATGGTTTTTGATACCCTTATAAGACCTATTTTGGGCCCCAAGTGAAGAACCCAAGTTTCCTTTTGGTCAAATCAGGTCTGCTACAAGAAAGGCTTATCCATGGGGGTTTTTCACAGTTTGGTGTTCTAGGGTTTTTTTAGGTTATCTCACCTCTTCTACTCATGAATCCATATGTACATAGCCTCATTATACTCATGCATGCGATGTAGATGCTAAATAAAACTACACCCGTGAGCAAAATCAAAAGAGAAATTTTGAGTTTTTGGGTGTTTTATACCTTTAAGGGTTCAGTTTTTTGGTGCCTTAGACCTCCTTAGGGCAGCCTCGGCTCTCCTCTATCCAAGCATGCAGCATGAAGTGAAGACTCCTCCTCCTCTCTTTTTTCTTCTCCTTCTTCCTTTCTCTATCTCACTTTTTTTTACACAAATCTAATTTTTGATTTCTTTCTGAGTCCCCATAGCACACGCAACACACTAATATATATCATATATTTTAAATAATTGTTTTATTTTAAAAATAATTCTTTTAGATGCATGAATGGCCATTGGCCAATTTGGGAGGTGGAGGGAAAATAATATGTGCATATATACATATATGTTATAAAATAGGGCACAACAAATGGGCAGCCCAAGTGGTATTCCTTTTGGGCCTTAAAACTTTGTTTTCTTTGGGTCAAGGGTTCAAAACCCCTTGGCCACACTTTTAGTTCATCTTCCTTATTTTCCCCCCTTATGCCTTGTTTGGCAATTGAATTTATGTGTTTTAACTTTTTACAATATTTTTTTTTTTTTGTGATTTTAAATATTATACTCACTCCTTCATGTATCGATTTTATAAACATTAACCTTAGATTATTTCTCCTCGGAATTGACCTCGTTATTTAAGGTCTCGGAACTATTTTTGGAATCATCATTTGTTTCTTGATTAAATTTCTTAATTATTTTTTTAAGGTCACTAATTAATAATTAGTGACTTAATTATCATTTAATCGGATCAGGGTGTTACAGAAGTAGTGTAGTCAAGTTACACCGTTGACTTCCTATGACCACTACCAAGGAAACAGATAGAAAAGAAAAGATCAAGGTGTTAGATACCTTTACCTAACACATGATGCGTCATATGATGCCAACGGAAGTTGGAAGACCATGAATAGTAAGGTAATCATGACTTAATACCAAATGAGGTGAATATAACGACTAGACATGAAACTAGTCAAGATACTGGTAACAAGGGGAAATAGTCAAGTAACTAAAAAGATGACTCAGGGTGAGTAACGAAAGTAATAGACCCTTAGCTATAAATCTAAGAACTAAAGAAATACGCATGGGGATGTTAATACTAAGATTTGGAGATAATGAGTAAAGGTCCCGAGGAAGTTAAAAGGTTAAACCCTTGACTTTCAAAATTTACTATTGAAATAAAACAAAGAGGAATACAAAGGAATTGTGAACCCTGTATTAAGAAACCTTCTTGCTTGACAATATAGTATCTGAATACTAGAGATAAGAACAAAAGACAGATTAAAAAGGGAATTATGATGATGAAAGTGGCATAAGGAGATAATAGAGTTTCTTTGATTTTGAACATTTAAGTTTTGAGGACAAAACTCATTTTAAGGGGGGTAGAATGTAATACCCTGATCCAAATTATAACCGAGCGAACCATGTAAACCCAAGCCGTTAGGGCTTTATGTCATGACATCTAATGAAATAGACGGTTTTATAATCTCAATAGTTTGAATGTATAGATGATGCCCGGGCAATGCTCGAGCAAGCCATGAAAGAATATAAAAAAATAATAAAAAAATAAAAATAAAAATTTCTGTTATATATTTAGAGGAAATATGGATATATATATATATATAAGTAACTATACATATACAATTTATACCATATATATATATGGTATGATATTTATGACATATATATATATATAGAGAGAGAGAGAGCAGGATATATATATATATATACACACACACAACTATACATATGATGATATATAAGTTATAACATATATGTATATAGTGTAATATTTATGTAACCTCCATAATTTAAGGCAACATAATTGAGGAGGAGGTTACAAAAACAGAAAATTCAGAAAGAGAGAAGAGGAAAGAAACGGAAAGAGAGAGAGAGAGAGAAGGAAAGAAATTAAGGGTGGTGGGTGATGACTTGCATAATTTAGAATATTTTATCACCTCTTAACTTTAAACTTTAGTTTAATTTTATTTATTTTCTAGTTGATTTTAGGCTTTATTGTCATCATTTAAATTTTATTTCAGATTTGAAAAATTTGAAGCAGCCCATCTTCTATGGACTCTCTCTCATTTAATGAAGAGGCACTTTGTAAATTATGGGCTCGATCCATGACTACTTGAGCCGGACAACCTGATAATTAGGCTGTGAGTTCCTCACCACGAGGGCTGATCTAAAATGGATACCAGCTGTCCAGCAAAAGAAAGAAAGTAGGAAAAAGACGTTAGCCCAAAAAGCCCATGAAGAAGCACTAGAACCTGGGAAGCTTCATGTCACATCCCCAGACCCACCCTGTGCGGATTTGGGGCGCGTGACAAGGCCAGTTAGGCACCCATCGGTTTTTTTTTTTTAAAATGAAATCATCGACGGTAATCCTAACCATAGGCCATTCAGATATAATTTCCAACCATAATGCATTCGGTTTACATAAATTAAGCAGCGGAATTTTTACAAGAGAATGCATACATATATACTTGGCAGAGCATCAGGATACATCCATAGTCAGTCCTAACTTAGTCAAATTACAAGACGGTCCACCATAAGAGTCATAGTTGTTCAGTTACACAAAATATACAAAAATGGTATAGGGTTACAAAAATGGATTATAATTTTTGTCTGGGGGTCTCCAAAACATTTCCCCCCCCTAAGTCCTTGACTTGCTAAGCCTGTCCATCGGATACTTCCCCTGAAAATATTAAAATAATGGAATGAGCTTTAAAAGCCCAGTGAGTAACACAGGTATCCAGGCCTGAGTTTCGAATTCAATCTTTGCCTATATCACATGGTTAATTAAATCAATTTGGAAATAATAGTTCAATAAATCCAAGTTAAATTCAACAGATCAAAATGGATGGACAGTTCAAGGTGCTAGCATATCAATCAGAAGTATAGTCAATCATTTAAGAAGCTAAAAACCATGTCATGAGTGATAAAAACAAGTATTTAAAATAATTGCATTTAAACAGTGTGGCATTCGAAACAACTCAGTAGATCAAGAGACAGTATCTAAACAGTGTCAGAAGTTACTCACCTTCAATATTAGAGTTTGACGCTATGGATGGAGCCTTCTTCTTTTTCTCCTTAAGCCTAAAACAATTTATAAAGATTTATCAACTTATGACCTTAGATTGAGTAAGTCTACCCTATGATGGGTTTCATGGAACTAACTTATAGTGGCTAGTTCATAGGTCTTACCTCTTAAGCATCTGGCTTAGGGTTTCAGTATCCTCTTGTTTTTTCATCTTAGCCTCGGCAATCATTGTCTTAGTGGGTGTTTTGTATATAAATGGTCAGACAGAGACAACTTCAGTTAATTTGGCTATTCTAATATGCCGTCAATAACTTTCTGCTGCCACAGCAGGTCTTGCATAAACTCCTGCTGTTTCTTATCGGCTAATATCTAGGCTTTAGTCATGATGGTGAATTTCTTGACTTGGTTGTCCATAGTAGTTTAAATAGAGTTTTTACCTAGCACATAGTTTAACATGTTAGGATAGATCCCATTAATCATTACTCTTCTGATAGTTTCATGACTCCACACATTTTTCGGTTCTGGTTTTCATAATATGGACCTTACCATCGAGTTCGGAATGTCGAAGAAAGTCGATTTAGACTCTCTCGGCTTTTTATCTGGGTTTGGGTATATCAGGGGTATTTTGGTCATTTTGTTGTCGCATAATTTCTGTCTCTGATCCGTCATCTAATCATGTATACAGTCTCACAGGCGTCAGGGCTCCTACTGGTATTAATTCTGTTTCAATCGGACTTCATTTGGATCTTGTATAGTGTCAGGGGCATTTTGGTAATTTCTTATGTTGTATCTTTCGGTACTTTATTTGCTATTACGGACCTCACCATTGAGTCCGGAATGTCCAACATAGTCAAAATGGACTATCTTTCAGTGTAATTTGGTCCTAAGTGTCATTAGGGGCAGTACAGTCATTTACCCTTTACATGTCTGTATTTTTTGGGACTTGGTTTCACAAATCAGACTCCACCATTGAGTCTGGAATGCCCGAAATAATAAGATTACACTATTTAATTAATAAATTCGGACTCCGTTTAACCTTTTTAAGGTCCAGGGGCAATATGGTAATTATCCCCTTTTAATAAAATAATAAAATAATTATTTTATTATTTTAATTAATTTCTCAGGGGTATAATTGCATAAGATTTTCAAACTCAGGGCCATAGTGTAATTCTGTTAAATAGTGGGGGTCAAATTGTAATTATTCAAAAGTTCAAAACTGAACCAAAGGGTTCAGTCCCTTTGTAAATGAACCAATCCGGTCCAGTCTGGTTTTAACCGGTTCTATTGCATTACTGACGTCATGATGACATCAGCCCTATTATTTAATTTAATTTAATTCGGTTAAAGAAACAACGCAGTTTCATTTAAAACAGTCCACCCGTTTTTTATCGGGTCGGGGCCCGACCCAACACCCGCTCCGACCCGACCCGATACTGTTCATCGTCCCCAACCCCTGGTCACTGTTGCCCTAAAAATTTGCAAAATTTTTCTTTCAATTTTGTGACTTTTGGGACACGGTTTTTAACTGGTCTTGATTCCATTCGGTTTGTGCACTTGATACCAACATTTTGGCATCGATTTCAAGCATTGAATCAACCTCTAAGTGGTTGTTTACAAAGCGATAACCGTGACCTGCAACTCATCAATATGTCCCCATTTCTCAACCATTTCCCTTGAAATTTGTTTCTTCGTGAGCCACGGATCATAAGGTTCAAGTCCCTATTTTCATTTTTCAGTTTGGTCTCGGTTTTTAAAGAATTGGGTTTTAAACCCGTAGTTAAAATTTGAAATTCGAGGGGCTTACGCTAGGTTCTAAGGTCGCTGCTCATGGTGTTTGAGGTCCTTTTGGGGCCTATTTTAGGTTTTAACATTCAAAACTCTAAACTGCTATGGTCGATTCAGACCTGGTATTTCAAGGTCCATTAATGGAGGTCATCCTCGGTTTTCATGGTTCTTGACCATTTCAACACCTCTAACACACACAGTATGCTCAAAACAGTTCCTAGAGTCAATAATGAGGCATGCATGTAGTCTATATCCTTAGCAACCCATCAAACAGTTCTAAAATTCAAAAATAAGAAATGAAGGAAATTGGTATTTACCTTCAACAGTGCCTCTTTCTCTCTGTCACGACCCAACTCAGAGCTTCCTTGGTTGCTGCAGGTATGCTCAGTTCCTTCTCCCCATACACACAGTGCTTATGCTCACTTGTATCAAGGCTTTTTACTCTCTCTCTCTCTCTCTCTAAGAATTTCTCCCACTCCAAACCTCTCATGCATTCACCAACCTAATATATATATATATATATATATATATATAGAGAGAGAGAGAGAGAGAGAGAGAGAGAGACATGGCAGCACACAGCTTGCTAGGTGGTTTGTCTTCAAAACCATGGTTTAGGTTTTGCATGCAAATTGGTTGGTGGATGGGGGTGTATCTTGACCATCATGATGTCTCTTATATATATGTATCCATATATACATATCAATGGAGTCTCGGTTGATTAAAAACCTGATGTGAGAGGAGATGAGGTAAGCTAATAATGGGGGTCTTGCATGTAAGGCCATTGGCCAATTTGGGTGGTGGCTTGGGCAAGACTTGAGGTTATATACATATGTTGGTGCATATGTACACAAAGTAACCAACAGCCTAGTTGGTAACTTTTTGAATAAAGTTTCCTTACTTTCATAGGTCAAGGGTTCAATTCCCCTTGGCCTCACAAGTGAGCAATTTTTCCCATTTTTTTTGGTTAAGGCCTTGTTTGGTTGACGCGGAATTTCCAGTTTTACTGTTTTGGCCCTAACTTTCAATCTGTAGCTCTTTTTTCAGCGCGGTTTCTTCTGGTCACTTACTATTCAGATTATCTTTACCATCCAAGGTCTGGGATTAATTTTTATTTTCTTGGGTTTCCCGTAGTTAGCTAATTCTAGTTCTATCGCTATTAAAAATAGACATTTAATTAGCTAAATACTGCATTATATTTCCAAAACGGTTTTTAATACACAAAACAGGCCGGTTAAGTAATTGGGGTGTTACACTTCATCCATTCGTTTAGGGCTTTAAAAGAGAGGTGTGGTGTTTTAAAGGCTGTGGTAAAAGTTTAGAAAAGAAAGAAAAAGGCTTCAACTTGGGCAGAGAGCAAAAAAATGGAAGCACTAGGTCGTGGAAAGGCGGCTAGAAGAAAAAAGGCAGAAAGTAAAGGCAGAAGCAAGCTGCGGCAAGAAAAGCAAAAAAAAGAAACAGAGGCGCTGCGGCTGGGCAAAAAGCAGAAAGAGAGAAAGCTAAAAAGAAGGAGCTGCAGCTTGAGAGCAGCGGCTGGAGCAGGGAAATGAGGAAAAAACAGCAGCGACTACGCAGGAAAAAAGAAATAGAGCAGGAGCAGTGGCTTGGATGACAAAGCTGCGGCTTGGAGAGTATTTTTTAGCATTCAATTTCTTCCATTCCTCTCAGAAAAAATATGATGAATTCGTTTATGTTAAATTTAATTTTTAGCATGAACTAAATTTTCTTTATTCTAGGAAAATGATATAATCTAGTCTCGAACTATACTTGCTCTTCTATGCTAATTTGAAGTAATTCTCTTTCATGTTTGTTTGATTTATTCTGAGCTTATTGCTTCTAATTAACTGGCCATTAATTAGATGATTTTGATCTTGTAATTTGTCGAAAGAGGAAATTATAGGATAGATCTTGGATATTTCAGCATAGGTGAATATAAAGATCGAAAGACTTGTATAAACCTATGTAGTATTAAAATCATTGGTCTTATTGCTTTCTTGCTTTATTAATTTGCATACTCTTGTGTGAAATGATGAACAAGAATAATTTCTAATTGATTGTAGAAAGAGGCTTTTGGATGAATTGGAGATTTGCTAACAAACATAGAGAATTAAATTCAATTAGTTAGATGAGTAAAGCATAGTGAAGGATTAGGTGAAATCGATTTCATAGAAGTTTTCTTCCCCATTAATTTGATTTTTGAACAACACCTTTCTTTTCCATTGAGTACTTTTTTTGAATTGATTTATTTTAAATTGTAGTTACAAAAATCTTAATGACTTTTCTAGATAAAGTCGAGATTAGTATAATTTCAGTATTTGTCAAAAGTACGTTACCAATCCTTGAGGACGATACTCTTCTCATCACTTTACTATAAAACTATAATACTATGCACTTGGAGTTTTGCACCGATTAATGGGCTTGTGATAAAAACATAAGCATGCTTTGCATGTGTGAGGAGGAAAACTAAGGGAGAAAAGAAGGGAAAGAAGAGGAAGAAAATAAAAAGATAAAGGGGCTGTCAAAGAGGTAAGTTCAAAACTTATTTTCAGTGGTTGAGTTTTTGGGTTTCATGTTTAACTTGCTTTAAACTCATATATAATAGTAGAAAATTGATCTAAGAAGAAAAATAAAAAGTTAGGAAGAAACCGTGGAAGAAATGATTGAGAAATGAGGTAGAAATAGGAGGGATCGAAAAATTGTAACTTTCATTTTTATAACTATTTGTTCAGTTTTGAAACCCCAAAATGTCATTTAAGTGCTTTAAAAATGTTTTAGAATGGTTTAGAAATGAAGAGGGCTCCAAAAACCAAATAAAAAATGGGTTTGAAAAATAGGAATTTTGTAGATTTTCGGTCACCGTTGCCGGAGAGGGTGACCGGAGATGCCGTCGGAAAATCGTAGGGAGTGAGGCACTGTTCAGGGTCGGGTCAGAACCTGACCCACCGCACGGTCCATGGGCTATTGTTGTAAATGGGATTTGGGATTGTTTGGTTACGAGAATAGGGAATTAAATTTATGGAACCTATCTAGTACAAGGATACCTTATCCATGCTATCCACTATTTGGTTATTAGGCTTAAAGGAAAAAACAATATGAGAGTTGCTGCCCCCCGCGGATCGAACTCAAGACCTAAGGGTTCCACCATAAAGCACGAACCACTGTGCCACTAAGGCACATGTGATCTTATTCCCCTAAATAATATATACTCTCATTCTAGTTAATTAATTTAATTAATTATATTAATTTAGTATTTAGTTAATTATTAAATTAATTCCCGACATCCAAATTAAGCAAGAAAATAGTTTAAATTTACTATTTTGGACCTTCTGGATCCAATGACGAGGTCCGTTATACTAGACAGAGGCCCAAAAAATAAAATACCCGTAGAAAGGCCAAATGACCAAAATGCCCCTAAGTCAAATGTGAGTCCTTGACTCTGATTAAATTAAGTAAATAGTGAATCTTTTTTAGTTGAAACATTCTGGACTCAACAGTAAAATCTGATTTGTGAAAATAGGTCCCAAAAAATAGAGACATAAAATGACCATTTTGCCCTTTTTTGTGTAAAGGTCCAAATTGAAAACCGTGAAAGCCTAAATTGACTTTCTTCGATGTTCCGGACTCAATGGTAGAGTCTAAATTAGTAAAAGAGATAATTATAATAACGAAGTATAAAATTTGATGAATAACATTAGAATTGAGACATGTTTACTGAATGGTAGGGAACTCAAAGGGAAAAGAAAAAGTTATGAAACACTGAGGTAGATCACACATATAAAAGCTAAGTAAACCCTTATCTCTTACACGTGATTTTCCAAGCCATATTCTTTCTATTACTAGCAAATTTTGTACTCATGAACGTACCCACTATTATTGTCCCACAATCGATATTGTCCTATCTTGTGGATGCTTATTGACTGCCATATCACGATTGCTATATTGTATTGTGCCTTGAAAGGCCTACTGTTGTATGTTTATTGCATGATATTCCATTCTTTATGCCCTTCTTATGGAATCACAATAGAATCATGATTTATTATAAATGCCAGATTTTGTGCTTAGTCACAATATCCATCTGATGCTATCTGATTGACAGGACCTACGTGTCAATTGACAGGACCTACAGGTCGAGTCCGTGAACGGACATATAGCAATGATGGCATTTTTACACAGTGAGTTTTAAGGGCATTTTATATGCATTCGTATTAAGGGGGGTATGCTAGGCCCCAAAAAAACCGAGGGTCTGCCAAACCTTGAACAGGGTAAATGCATCATTTACGATTGACTGATATGTTACGTTTATTGGATTCATAGGGTGTTGTCATTTCTCTATGAATAATTCTATGTTGATAGTTCCCTCATTTATTGGACTTGACTGTGACTGATTTATTGTGGTAGTATATTTATGTTGACTGTTATTATTGAGCTTTCCCATATTCATGCTATGCCATTACTCATACTTACTTATTGTGCCTTATTGTTCATTAACCATTGTGGCCTTTTACCGTTAACTGCAACTGTTTCTATGATTGGTTATCATGTTCACCCTATGAGTTCATATTTTTCTATGTTAACCCTAACCCGTGTCGAAGATGGGTTTTTACTTACTAAGCTTTGTTAGCTCACCCCACTTACTTATTTTTCCAAGTGAGAATGCTACAGAACCACAGTAGGAGTTCAGGAGCTTAGGGAGACAGTTGAGGAGTATGATAGAATGATGTAGTGTCTCACATGTACTCACCACCTAAGAATGGCATTATGTTTAGGTTTTATGTCGGTTTACATTTTTCAGTGTTAAACAATATTTGTATTAAGACTTTCATTGATTTACTATTAAGTTTTATATTATATCTTGTTGTCATTGAGACAAAGAAAGAAAAAGTAAGGATGGCCATTGGGTCGGCCCCGCGACACGAAACTCGCATAAGGTAGGTTTCGGGTCGTGACATTTTGTTTTAATTAAATTAAATTAATTTTTATCTAATATTATATATATATATATATATATTATGTTAATATATATACCGATGTAAGGAGGTGCAACAATAGCCATGCACGTGATGGTTAGATCATGTGTGAGAGGTGAGGGGGGTTCGAACCTGAGGAGCTGCGGCTCCCTCTTTTTTCTTTTCTTTTACCAAACAACGGACAATGAATAGGACCAGGGATAAGATATCCCAAGTCCAAACAGGGTTATCAAATTGGGCCTTATCTCTGTTTCCAAAGAACCCTATTTCTCATTTAAAATATTTTAAAAGAAAGACTCAAAATGACGTAGCTTTGGTCCATCCGTCACTACGCCTGGGCTGGTTCCAACCCGAACCCAAAACTGACCCGACATGAGTGACTCGTTACAGTTCATCGTCTACCTCAGATGATGAACAGTAACCCTAGAACGCAAGAATTTTTCAACCTCTATTTTGTGGGATTTGAGGCACGTTTTTTTACCTGTTTTCGATCCCTAAGGGTTTTTAGAAGGCTAATGAAGGATTTAGCATTGGTTTGGGGCATTGAAACTAGCTCAGAAGCTCTGTTGAAGGTTCAATGGCCAATCGAAATAATGGACTAGTTCATACCCATTTCTCCATAAAAATCCATGGTTCTTGGCTTGTTGTGACTATCGCACCCCTACCTAATTATCAAATGATTAAGTCGCTAATTAAAGATTAGAAATTTTAAGAAGTAAAATAATGATTAAAGAAAATTAAATGAAGAACATAAAAGCTAAAAAATAATAAGATTACGACTTGCCTACTAGTGAAAATCGACACATGAAGAAAATAAATAATACAAGTACATAAGTAAAAATAAAATTAAAATACAAAAGCCTAACTAAGGCAAATAAAAAGAAAAGAAGAAAAGTAGGCCAAAGTGCTAAGGAATTGAACCAAGACCTAGTCCACCAAGAGACTTATTCTAATTCAAAACCCACTAGAATATTAGCACACGTGTTGTTATAGCCTAAAAGAAAAGGATATAAAGTAGAATTGTGTGGGAAAAATGCTGAAGCAATGAGGTGTTAACACCCTATTGCTCCACTCCCTCAACCAATAAAAATTCATGCATATCCCATGTGATGCATACAATACATCACTGAGGCTATATAGTCAATTCCAAATCAGACCTGTGTGAGAAAGTTATGGGTGTCAAAATCAAGTCCAGATTTGTGGCTAGAGAGAGAAAGAGAAAAGAAGAAGAAGAAGAAGAAAAAGAAGAAGGAAGAAAGGGGGATAAGCTTGCATGCAAGCCCTGAGCCAGACACAAAGAACTTAGAAGCTCAAAACCAAACCTAGAAAGAGAGGGAAACTCATTATTGACGGTAAAACTCAAAACCCGAATTTCTCTTTCTAAGAAAATATTAATTTTTCATTCTATTTAATGAAGATAGAGCATATGCATGGCCTCTGTTGGCATCATGCCATAGTTTGGGAGTGTAAGAGAGGCACAATAGGGCTTAGAACACCAAGACCCATGCAGAACTGCCATTAATGGCAGCTCAAGCTTAGGCCTGAACCAATTGGAACTAATCCATGTTTGGTTGGCTGGGGCTTGAACGAGACCCTTCAAGGATTCCAAAATAATTGGAATCACTTCAAATGGATCAGAAATAAGGGAAAAATACCAAGTTGTAGGTCACAGGTTCAATTTGGAACACCCTAAACTGAACCCCAACCTCGGTTTTGTGATCGAAGAATGAATCTCCTTGAGCTTAGGATCACAAGAGACCAAAAAACATGAAGTTTCATGGAGAAACAAAAATGAATGGACCGATCATCCAGAATTGACCCAAAGCTCCAATAGAGCTATCTAGCTCACTTCAGCCCCCAAGACCAATGCCAAAACCTTCTGTGGTGTTCCAGAAGATAATAGGAACAAAAACCAGGCCAAATGGCTGTCTAAAACCTCACAAAACAGAGATTGAAAAATCTTAGAAAACTAGGCTTATAATGACGAGGACGGGGAAGAAGATGAATAGTATGGGTCGGGTCAGAACCCGTCCATGCCCAGTAACGAGTAAATAAAACTACACCATTTTGAGTTTAGATTTAAATAAATTAAGTGAAGTAAACCATTTGGCAGCAGGGACAAGAACCCCTAATTTGATAACCGAGTTCAGCCTAGGATATCCTATCCCTAGCTTAGCCTTTTGTCCACTCTTTGGAAATCAAAGATCAGAAGAAAAAAAAAAAGGAAGACGCAACTCCCCAGTTTCGAAACACAGACCTACCACATGCGAGGAACCAAAGAGTCACGCATGTGCCATCGTGGCACTTGTGTAATAAAATGAATAATATATAAATATATTATTACATAAAAATAATTAGATTAAATTAAATTACTAAATTATGATAAAATATTTCGTGCCCAAATAAAATAAAGGGATAGTGTATTCTGACTTTTTTCGACGTTCTGGACCGAATGGCCAGGTCTATTTTATGAGATGAAATTCCAAAAATAAGGACACATAAAATACAATAATTACCATTTTATCCTTAATGATGCCAGAAGCCAAATGAAATTTTGAGAGGGTCTAATTTGACGTTCTTCGACATTCTGAACCCGATGGTGTAAATATCTAAAAAATTAGAGTAAATTTTTCGTTTTGCCGGCAGGACACTATTCATGCATTATTTGCTGGTAAGGCACTGTATGTGCATCATTTAGACATAAGTTATGTTTAGAAGCATAACTTGAGTATGCCATAGAAAGAAAATATGCTTAGAATGTTAACAGACACCTCTTGTGAGAGTTTGAGCAAAATCAGAGATAGTGTAAAAAAGGGGCCCAAAAGGCCAGCAGGTGAAAACTTTTTTTTTCAGGAAAATATCATTTAAAATAATTTTAAGAACTTTGGTTAAAGTTGAATATCAATTTGACGCATTTTAGGAGAAGTTGTAGTATAATGGGGTCCCGTGGCTCATTGGGGGCAAAATGGTCTTTTCACCTCTTGACACTTTTAGTATAAATAGACCGCTTAAGAGCTAAAAATATCATAACTTGGTTAAAGAAAGTGCAAAATCTTGAGTTTGGGGAAAAGCCATGAAGAAAACCTTGGTTTTTTAACTTTCTACCTTCCAAAACACATCTCTAACCTTGGAATCTCTCAAGGCTTCCTTTTAGGAAGTTGTTCCCCACTACAAGAGCTACAATCCTACTGATTGGTTTGGCTTCAAAGTGAGCACAACTCCCTAAGGTTGAGAAAAACCCTTCTAGGTATGATATTTTGCTAAATAAAGACTAGAGTTAAGTTTATTGGTATTTTTATAAGTTGGTTGTATAACTTACATACTTACTTGATGTTAAAAAAGTACCTAGCTTATAGTTGCTTTGAAAACCTAGGGTTGATACTTTGTGTACTTGTGTATTCTTTGAGAATTTGGTAAAGTTGTGAACATATAACATGAATATATATAATAGATTGTATTATAACCTACGTTCATGTAGACAAAGTCTTGTAGTTTAAAAGTTATGGTTTACTTAATGTATAATACATGATTTAAGGCATACCCCATGTGTTTGATAAAATGCCTCATAGAAATTTCATGGTAAATTAAGGCTTATTGGCATATTGTGAATCTTTGGAAACATAGAATGTGTTGAGCACTTTGGTGCTATGCATTATAAGGGTGTAGATCCTGTGGTGGAAAACCTAAAATGTGGTTAAAATGAGCGGTACTTGCATGCCAACGGGAGAAGACCGTGAAGTGAGACATGTGTTGGGCATAGAGTTGCATGTGTGTGTCATGCATATTTCCATTACATTGTATTAGTGAATTGGAGGGTTTATAGCTCACAAATGTTCAATTTTCACATGCCACAACTTACCTTTATTCTTTGTTTAGCATTGTGTCATATAAGTCGTGGCCCTTACCTTACATTAAATAGTGGGAGATGATGGGAGATATTGGAGAGTCTGACTTTGAATTTTTGGAGTCTGAGGGACACGCCACATTATTCAGTTTGTGTGTACAGTCTATGCTATTGAGCAGGGTTATTGATAAACAGTTACAGGACACAGAGGTAGAGTAGATTCGAGCACGAGTTGCTAGTATCGAGGGCTTTAAGGGATGGACAGTTCATTTTGACTTTAGCCTAAGGTATATGGGTAGAGTCTTTGTTCCAAAGTCTCTTAGGGTTGATGTTCTTCGAGATTTCCATCATTCACATCTAGCAGTGCACTTAGGGGGCACTAAGATGTACCATGATTTACATCGCCAGTATTGGTGGATGGGGATGAAGGGAGATGTAGTACAGTTTGTATCATGATGTCTCACGTGCCAACAGGTTAAGGCCGAGCACTAGAGACCTAGGGGTTTGTTATAGCCATTGCCGATGGTCGGGTGGAAGTGGGAATTTATTACTATGGATCTTGTGACGAGTCTTCCGAGGTCACCTAGACGTCACAATGTAGTTTGGGTTATTGTTGACAGGTTGACGAAGTCTACACATTTTCTATCGATTAGAATTACTGATTCAGTGGATGTTCTCAGTAGGTTGTAAATCCGATAGATAGTACGACTACATGGGATTCCTGTTTCCATTGTTTCAGACCGAGATTCATGTTTTATTGTACGATTTTGGCAGAGTCTTTAGACAGCCTTGGGGACTCGGCTACTGTTTAGTACTGCTTTCCATCCTCAAATTAATGGTCAATTAGAGCGTACTATCCAGATACTTGAAGATATGCTTAGGGCGTGTGTTATAGATTTCAAGGGTAGTTGGGAGGATCATCTTGTTCTAGTAGAGTTTGCCTACAATAATAGCTATCTAGTAACGAGATGGCACCTTTCGAGGCGTTATATGGCAGACCGTGTCTTTCACTGATATGTTGGACCAAGGTAGGGGAGATGACCGATTTGGGGCCTAACATAGTCCATAAGACCACGAAAAAGATACAGATGATTTGGCAGCGTCTGTTGACAGCATAGAGCTGCCAAAAGAGTTATGCAAGCAGGAGGCGACGACCTCTGTCATTTGATGTTAGGGGACATATATTCCTCAAGGTAGCGCAACGATGGGGGAAGTTATCGCTACAGGTTATAGGGCCATTTGAGATCCTTGAGAGGGTTGGTAAGGTGGCCTATTTGTTGGCACCACCATCACAGTTATCTAGGGTTCATGATCTCTTTCATATATCGATGTTGAAGAAGTATGAGCCTGACCCTTCACATGTGCTCGATTGGGCAGATCTTCAGGTAGAGGGTGATGTTTCTTATGATGAGAGACCAATAGAGATATTAGACTCGAGGGACCAGGTTTTTTGGGCAAGACCATCCTTTTGTCAAGGTTATTTAGAACCACCACGGGGTTAAGGACGCCACTTGGGAGAGCAAAGGTGAGGTCCGCGCTAAGTATCCAGAGTCGTTAGTCTATAGAGGTACATTTCTAAATTTTTGGGACAAAATTTCTTTAAGGGGGGAATAATGTAAAGATATTACCTATATATATATAGTAAATTTTACATTTTGCGAGCAGAACAATATTCATGCATTATTTGTCGGTAGGGCACTATACGTGCATCATTTAGACATAAGTTATGTTTATAAGCATAATTTGAGTATACCATAGAAGGGAAATATACTTAGAATGTGAAAAGACACCTTCTTTGAAAATTGGTGCCAAATCAAAGATACTATGAACAATGGGCCCAAAAAGGCTAGCAGGGGAAAACTTTTTTTGGAAAAAATATCATTTAAAATAATTTTAAGAACTTTGATTAAAGTAGAATATCGATTTGAGGCATTTCGACATAGGCTGTAGTGTAACGGGGTCCCGCGGCTCATTAGGGGCAAAATAGTCTTTTCACCTCTTTAGTATAAATAGACCATTTAAAAGCTAAAAATATCACAACTTGGCTGAAGAAAGTGCAGAATCTCGAGTTTCAAGAGAGGCCATGAAGAAAACCTAGGTTTTTCAACTTTCTACCTTCCAAAACACATCTCTAACCTTGGAATCTCTCAAGGCTTCCTTCTTGGAAGTTGTTCTCCACCATAAGAGCTACAATCCTACTGATTGGTTCAACTTTGAAATGAGTACAACTCCTTAGGGTTAAGAAAAATTCTTCTAGGTATGATATTTTGCTAAATAAAGACTACAGTTAAGTTTATTGGTATTTTTATAAGTTGGTTGTATGACTTACATGCTTAGTTGATGTTAGAAAATCGTCTAGCATATAGTTGCTTTGAAAACTTAGGGTTAGTACTTTGTGTACTTTTGTATTATTTGAGAATTTGGTAAAGTTGTGAACATGTAATATAAATATATGTATAATTGATTGTATTATAACCTATGTTCATACAGAAAAAGTCTTGTAGTTTGAAAGTGATGGTTTGCTTAATGTATGATGCATGATTTAAGGCACAACTCATGTGTTTGATAAAATGCCTTATAGAAATTGCATGGTAAATTAAGGCATATTGGCATATTGTGAATCTTTGGAAACATGGAATGTGTTGAGCACTTTGGTGCTATGCATTATAAGGGTGTAGATCCTGTGATGGAAAACCCAAAATGTGTCAAAAATGAGCGGTACTTACATGCCAACGGGAGAGGACCGTGAAACGAGACATGTGTTGGGCATAGAGTTGCATATGTGTGTCATGCATATTGCCATTACATTCTATTAGTGAATTGGAGGGTTTATAGCTCACAAATGTTCACTTTCACATGCCACAACTTACCTTTATTCTTTGTTTAGCACTGTGTCATACAAGTCGTTGCGCTTACCTTACATGGGATTACATTTTTTAGATGAGACTCTCGGCACATGAGACTTGATCAAGTCTTGGAGCATGGAGGGAAAAATGGACTTTGAAGTGTATTCGGCCTAAGGGCTATATTTTGTATGTAGGGGCATAAGCCTCATGAAGTTTATTTCAAATTTAAAGTTTAGACTTTATGTAAGTTATAAACTTGATTTTATATTGGATTGTATGGAATTGCGTATTAAATATGAATTAGAAGCATGGAGCTCTAAGTAGTTACTTTGTTTTTGAAATATGATTGTGGATAGTGAAAATATAGAATTGTGCAAATAAATGTTCTATTAGGTGTTTTTGTTATTGTTGAGGAGGATGAGGAAGAGGAAGTATAACACCCTGACCTTGATTAATTAATAATTAGTTTGCTAATTATTAATTAGAACCGACATAAAGAATAATTAAGAAAATTAATCGGGAATCTCTCTATGGTCACGATAGACCAATAAAATAATTAAACACGTCAAGAAAGGCGGGTGTAATACCCGAACTTAATTACCAATTAATTAGGTGAAATGATGTCACTTTAAAACTGTGGAAACTTGAATTAGTGGACTATGATGGCCACAAATAAATAATAACCGACACGAGACCTTTGACATCAAAGCTAACCGAAATACGAAACTCTTAGAAGAAACCATTTCGTAAAAAGAGCAATAAAAAAGAAATTACGAAAGAAATAACCAAAATAGAATTCTGTGCCAGCCAAACAAGGCATAAGCCCAAATGAGGGAAAAATGCCCAAAAGTAAGGCCAAGGGGATTTGAACCCTTGACCAAGAGGGGCAAGATTTTAGGCACCCAAAAATAAACCAAGTGGGCTACCAACAACTTTATGCCTAAATATACAACAAAATTATATATAAGCTCAAGTCAACCAAGGCCACCTCCCAAATTGGCCAATGGCCATACATACAACACATCACCACTCACTCAGCCTATACACCTTAGCCTCATCATCACATCTGCCTCAGCACATGTAATCACACATAAGCCCTACATGTATAATTATATGTGTATATGTAGGTGTGCACTCATATACACATGAGTCTTGCATTTTTTAAAACACCAAGTGCGTATGCTGCATCCTCCACCGAGAGAGAGAGAGACCAAACAGTTCTGAGTGAGAACCATAGCCATGTGAGTGTGTGAGGCCTTGCATGTGTGAGTGAAAGTATGTGTATATGTCCATGGTGTGTGTGTGTCCCATTTGAAGGAGTATAAGTGTAACACCCCGACCCTGATTAAGTAATGATTAGTTACTACTCATTAATTTGAACCAAACGTAAAGAATAATTAAGACGTTAATTGGGAACCTCGTGATAGACCCATAAAATAATTAAGCATATAAGAAATGAGGGCGTAATGTCCGAACCTGATTATCAATTAATTAGGTGAAATGATGTTATTTTAACACTAAGAAAACTCGAGTTAGCGAGCTACGAAAATCCCAAGGGATTAATAACCGACACTAGACGTTGGAGATTGAAGCTAACCTAAATAGGAAATGATCGGAAGAAACCGCGTCGAAAAAGAAGCAACGGAAAAGAAAATATTTAGAAAATAGCTGAAACAGTTAAGTGTGCCAGCCAAATAGGGCCTAAGCCCAAAAAGTGGAAAAGTACCCAAAAGTGAAGCCAAGGGGAATTGAACCCTTGACCAAGTGGGGCAAGATTCTTGTTACCCAAAAAGTTACCAAGTGGGCTGTTAGCATCTTTGTGCCTATATATGCAACCAATTTGTATTTAAACCCAAATTATCCAAGGCCACCTCCCAAACTGGCCAATGGCCTTGCATGCAATCCCCACATCATTAGCCCACATCAGCTCTTGTCTGCTCATATCAATCACCGAACCCACCAAATCTCTGATATGCATGCCTTTGTATATGTATAAGTGTATATGCATAGGTGGGCAATATGAGGTATATAAGAACTATATACCTTGGGACACTCCAAAATCATGTGTGGGTGAAATCTGGAGAGTGTATGTGTGTGTGTTCGTGAAGTAGAGAGAGAGAAACTAGAGAGGTGAAAAAGAAGGAATCATTGTGTGTATATGTGTGTGCATGCATATGAGTACCACCAAGTGTACCTGAAGAAGTCTGAGCAACCCTAAGGAGCGTTGAGAGGGCCTGAACCAAGCCAAGGAAGAGAACAGCCACTGTCAAAAGGTATAAACCCAAAATTGTAAAATTTTCTGTGTAGAATTTTGCTATTGTTTTTGATGTTTTGAGCCTGAATAACTATATGCATGATACCTAAAATGTAATATCATGAATAAGGCATGAAATTACAGCATTGAATCGACCCTAAAACACCCACACAGTGCACATCCGCGATAAACGGACCTCAAATTTTGCAGGTCTGAACCGACCATCGTTGATCAAATTTTGGCCTGTTAGAACTTAAACTAGACCCTTCTAGCATCTCCAAAACCTAGATACGCGACCCCAAAGACTCGGAATTGACCATGAAATCATGAGTTGCAGGCTCGGGTTTTAGAACCCAGCCTCACAAAAACACGATGAAACCTGATTTTTGGAATGAGGATTGAATCCCCATGTCATGAGGGTCACATAGAACCAAACCCCATTAAAAATGGTGAAGAAACGAGGGTTTACTAGGGAGTTGTAGGTTCGGGTATTTTGTATGAAACCGGACGTTTGGGTTAGTTTTAATGTATCAAATGGATGCCAAAAGGTTGGCCAAACCTCTAGGGTCATAGAACACCCAAAAACAGAGAGAAACACCTCTCCAAAACTCATGAAAATGGAAGAAAAGAAACCCAGGAAATTAGGGCAACACTGGTGAAAACTGTGAAGAAGACGACGAGTCGACTCACTATTTTAAACCGAGTTGGATAGGTTAACTCAGGACACGTGTAGGGAGATAGGATAGTCCACCGCATTAGTGGAACGACGGCGTTTCACGATTAGTTTTAAATTTTAAAACGTTAGGGCTGACCTCATCATGACATCAGCATTACACGATGAACCGGTCTAAACCAGCTGGTTCAGTAGAAATCTAACTGGTCCACTTAAATTTGAACTGAACCAATTGGTTCAGACAGAAAGTTTACAAAATTAGATTCCGACCCCAACAGTTTTACAGATTTGTACTGTGGCCCAGTTCTTGAGATTCTTATGCAAATACACCCCTAGAAAAAATAATAAAATAATAAAATAATTATTTTCTTATTTTATTAAATGAGAAAAATTACTATTTTGCCCTTGGACATTAAATGGATCAAACAGAGTCCAAATAAAATAAATAAATAGTGTATTTTAACTATTTTGGATGTTCTGGACCCAACGGTGGGGTCTGTTTCATGAGACGGGACTCCGAAAAATTAAGACGCGTTAAAGCATAAATTACCAAATTGCACCTAATATGCCCGATGTCCAAAGAAGGCGAGTTATTAGTGTATTCTTATTATCTTGGACCTTCTAAGACCAACGGTAGGGTCCGTTTCACGAGATGGGACTCCAAAAAATTAAGATGCGTTTAAGTATAAAATGACCAAATTACCCCTAGTGCCCCTAAAGTTAAATGGAAGTCCGAGAGGGTCTAACTTGACTTTTTTCGACATTCTGAACCCAACGGTAAGGTCCATAACACCAAATTAGGTACTGAAAAATAAGTCACGTGAAAAAAAAATAAAACTCATTAAGTCACCACGAGTTGACCAGTAAGACCAATCCTAGGAAGTTAGGATACGTCAGGCCTAAAATTAAATGAAAGAGCATGAATAGTTAATAATTTAAGGTAAATGTAAAGTTGACGAGTTCCTTATAATTTTCTTAGGAGCTACAAAGGGAGGGTAAAGGCCCACCAGTAGTACAAACCCGGGGAATCAAGGTGAGTAACACTGCATTTGAAGTGGAGATTTAATTCCATGGATTTGAAGATGTTTTTCAAAATATCTGAAGCATCAAATGTTAAAGTCCATATTTTATGATTCCTGATTTAAATATTCCGTTCTTATAAATCTTATTGTGACATGCTGAATAAATGATTCCTATTACTGTCTTCTTTAAAAGCATTTGTCATGTCTATATATTCTGAAGTTTCTTGTCCAAATATTTGAAGATTTCATCGTGAAGTCATGAACATCATATTTCAAATACTCATGAAAAGTTAGATGAAAAATGTTTTTCACTGAAAGATAAATTGTGCATAAGCACCGCGGATTTCATGGGTTTCTATAAATGAATGCCTGGTAGCAGGATCTGATCCCACAGGCAATGAGATATCTCGACGTGTACGGAACGTAAACGGGAGTCTGGTTTGAAACAGATTCCACCTAATCAAAGAGAAAAGATGACTAACGCTTTTGAAAATGGAAGTAGGTGTTTACCCTCATTTTCACTATGCATGTTATGTATTTTGAAGTAACGCTTTTAAAAAAATGGAAGCAGGTTTTTACCCCCATTTTTCCTATACATGTCTATATGTTTTGAAGTGCATATACTTTATTTGAAAGAATGTATGTTTAGCTTGAATACTTTAAATGTTTCAAAGCTATTTTTATGAAAAGTGCATGTACTCTATGTTCAAAGTATACGAGCAATTGGTGGTGAGTATTTTATAAACTCTCACGTCCGAAACCACTACCAGTTGAAACCCCCTGACGAATGCTGGAATTACTCACAAGCTTAGATTAGCTTACCCGGATTTTTATCCGTCCCCCTTTCAGGTAATAGAAAGCAAGTTCGGGTTTTTGATGAAAAAGGTGTTTGATCTATGCTTATTTTGTGGAAGGGCGTAGGAAGTTCATTGCAGGATTAGCAGATATTTTGGAAGTATTAGGACTGCAGTTGGTTGATTTTGATGTAATAGATTTTGAAAAATATGTACTTAAGCCCAAGAGGCAACCGGATATGTAATGCATATATACAACTTTAGAATTGTTATTATGCTCTGATGTTATATTTATATGTACTGCTATGAAGAGCGGCAGTATTGGACGGATGTGAGAAAGTTTTTAAACAAGAAAAGAAAAGAAAAATTTTTCATGCTTCCGCAACCACAGGCTGCACCGCTGTCCGATACTGTTGCTTATATGAGCCTTGCCTCAGACCCCCGGGTCTGTAGGCGGTGGTCGCGATTCGAGATCCACATAGGGTGGGTTTCGGGTCGTGACAATAAGAAGAAAAGGGAAGGGCTGAACCCTACCTGCAAGGTGGACAAGATCTAGAAGCCAGTTATGAGCCATAAAGGGGCAGTAGTCGACCAAAAGGTATAAAATACCAAAACCCAGAATTTCCCTTTATAACTTTTGCTTATTGTTTCAGTCTTTTGAGTACCTATAATTACTTGCATGTATTTAAATGTCACCGAGGGGTGGTTTTTAAGCAACTTAGGAGAGCCTAGGAAGTTCAAAATGCAAAAATCCATATGAGGCCGCCATTGATGCACCTTGTGATAGTAAGTCTGAATCCGACCAAGCCAAATGGGGTTTGGCTCACGTAAACCTCAAAAAGACCTCACCAGTGTTCTGAAAACACCCAGCCGCGACCTCGGGGACCCAAGGAAGCCCCAAAAATTGAGAGTTGCAGATTCGGGTTTGGAAGCCCAACCCCACAAGCCTGAACCGAAACCCAGTTTTGAGAATAGAAACTCAAACCCCATGATCAGTAGGTCACCACAGATGAAATCCCATCAACTTTAGACCAAAAACATGCATGTATAACCGAGTTGTAGGTTCAGTTATTTGATCTCAGGCCATACGCTTAAGCTCGATACAACGCTCCAAACTGATGCCAAAACAGTCCTTCGGCTCCCAGAAATGATTTGGAACCAAAAGCAGAGGAAGAAACAACCCTCAAATCCATGAAATTGGAAAAAATGGAAACAGTGAATTAGGGCTACAGTAACCTGTGCGATGAAGAAGACGACGAGTCAACTCACCTAACTCACTCAGATCGAATGTGTCGACTCAGACACGTGTTGAATTGTGGGATGGCCACCGCATTAATGAAACGACGTCGTTGGGTTTAAATGTTTTAAAATTTAAAACTGAAATTAGTTTGTTTGGTTAGAGCCGTATGAAATTGGAATTAGGAATGAGGATGACTCAAACCGTGGATAAGAGGAATAACAAGGGTATCCTGCTCCGGTTCTCTGACTTAACTTGAACCGGTCGGCTCAAGGGCTTATTAAGCCGGTCTAGGGTTTGACCAAGTAAACCCAACGGTCCAAGGGCTTAATTGAAAAGAAGTTAAACCAGTATTTTCCTGAATTGCATTTTGACCCCAATTGTTATGAATATTTCTATTCTGGCCAGATTATAAAGGTTTAATTCAAATAAGCCCCTGAAAAATAAATAAATAGTAAAATAATTATTTTATTAATTGGATAAAATTACTATTTTACCCTTGGACACTAAATCACTCAAACAAAGCCCAAATTAAATAAGTAAATAGTGCATTTTTACCATTTTGGGCATTCCGGACTCAATGGTGGAGTCCGATTTAGGAAATTAAGTCCCAAAAAATAAAGACACGTAAATAGTAAATGACTGTACTGCCCCTGATGATACCAAGGGCCAAATAAAAATAAAAGATAGTCCATTTTGATTATGTTGGGTACTCTGGACTCAATGGTGGAGTCCGTACTAGCAAACGAAGTACCGAAAAACGTGACGCCTGAAAGTGTGAAATTACCAAAATGCCCCTTATGCTATACGAAATCCAAATGAAGTCCAAATGGGACGAAATTGATACCGATAGAAGCCCAGATACTCGTGAAACTGTACACGGGATTAAATGATGAATCGGGATCAGAATTTCAAAAAATATAAAATGACCAAAATACCCCTTAGCACGGTAAGTGCAAAGTAGAGGCCGAATAAAGGCCAATCTAATCTAATAAATTATTAGAAGCATAATTATGAAAAGCAAAAGGCTGAATATGACTCCGAAATAGTCAGAGTGTAAAATGAGAAATGACTGATGTGTCCCGATGATCAAAAGCAGATACCAAATGAAGTCTAAAAGACTTAAAAACTTATATATACGATATGTGGACTATTCTGAGGACCATGATAGGGTTCGGGGCAAGAATGATAAAATTACCATTTTGCCCCTAAGGTTAAATAAGTACTTAAATGATAACGATTTGAGTCCAAAAGACTTAGAACTTTATATTTAAGATATGTGGACTATTCTGAGGACCATGACAGGGTCCGGGAAGAGAATGGAAAAATTATCATTTTGCCCCTAAGGTTAAATAAGTACTTAACTGATAACGATTAGAGTCCAAATGACTTAGATTACAATCCTGATAACTACTAAGCCTAATTAGAGAATGTAATAACCTCAGATGAAACCCAATGAAAGGGTAATAGGCTATTAGGTTATCTTAGGTAATCCGATAGACGCCTAAGATGATGAATAAGTCATGAATGGTTAAATTCTAATCTGTCTATGATTGATGATGGTTATTCAGGATATGTATGGAGGTGCTTAACGTATCTGGAGGCTATCAGATTGTTTGTACAAGGAGATAAGCATAAAGTTTGTGAATAACTTGGAACTTCTAACTTGGTGTATAAGTTGCGCTGTTTAGATATTGTATCTTCATACACTGTACCGTTTTATGTGCCATACTATTTAAATGCATATATTTAATTGCATACTCTTTTGTACTGCATTACACATGGCATGATTTTGTTCTGTTCCGCTCAATACTGACCTATTATATTCTTTGATTTAATTTCCTATACTCCTGATTGATATACTGGCATCCTGTACCGTTCTATCTATTTTAATATGTTGTTTCATTTAGTTCAATCCTGTTTTATTCTACTCAACTGCATTAAGTGAATTTATAAAACTGTTATTTTAGAAATAACTAAACCTTCCATGTACTTTATAAGCAAGAACTAGTTTTGAAACCCATAGCAGGGAACCTCCGTTACTCACTGGGCTTATTTAAGCTCAACCCATTATCCTAACATTTTTCAGGATTTATCTCCGGTGGATTAGAAGGCACAATAGGATGACACGGGTTGACATCCCAAGCAAGGATTTGGTTAGCGCTACTTGTGGAGACTTGGATTCTTGCAGATTGAATCTGGTTATTTAGGTGAACGGCATGATTGATTGATGTGATTGATATGCACTAGATATTGAGACATGGCTTATGGTAATGGTACTCTAGAGATATTAGATGTGCTCTGTGTTATATGTCTGATTATAGACATACTTTGTGGTTAGAGTTATTAGTTATCTAGTGTTAGACTTGCTCTGTGGTGCATACCTCTATGGTGGTGTATAACTGAGTTGCATTCCCGAGATAAAAAAAGTTTTGAATTTCGCTGCTCTGACCTTACATTTGGAATGGAATTCATCGATAAGATCAAAAGTTTGCCTTTGGTTGGTTGTATTGTTGGTCGACAAACCGACAAGGCGACTAACTGGCATCACGTCCACGACATCCGCGTAGGGTGGGGTTCGAGATGTGACAGAGTGGTATCAGAGCTAAAGGTTAAGATTATCGATTATAGACTCAGAGCAAGTTTCTAAATATGGTAACTTTAGGATAACAAGTTGTGAAATGGTTTGGGAACCATTGTCCACATCAGAGCATTAAGTTATGGATTGAGAACCACAAAGTACCTGAGCCATGGATACTAGGTCCCAAATTTGGAGACTAGACATAGGATTATAGAAGCCTTCGTAATAGATGATGCATCTGTGATTCTAAGGAATCTAAGGACTAAGGATCAACTGATTTGAGATTGTAACTTTTGGAGATTCACTAGTACCATAGGGTGATATTTGAGCAACGGTCCATAATCTTTGGGGACATGATTGAAGTTGATGTTACTTGGGTAACTAGGATGATCAGATCATTAATAATTCTTGGGAGGACAATGACTATGGTCAGCTAACTCTTATTGTGGTAGTATATTTTTGGATTGACAATCAATCTTAATGTGGATTTTCTGGATCTGACCTGACACTTGTAGGATTGGGAATTATCAACTGATGCTAATCGGAGACATGTTAGTAAAAGTGATTGAGGTTAAAATTTATGATACATTACTGACCTGTCTGACAGATGATTAATTCCATTAGAAGGATAGTTGAGTTTTTGGGACAAAACTCTTTTGAAGGAAGCAGGTAGAGTGTAATACCCCGAAAATCTGACATGACCCAGACTATATCCTAACCTAATAAAAAATAGGTTTTGTGACATTAATAGTTTGAAATAACCCAAAATACAATAAACCATTATTGAGGATACCAAATGAATCACTTGTAGGAATCACATATGATTAAATGATCTTAGTAGATGATTTCTGTTTATTTGAGGATGATCACCCAGTTTGATTTCTGGTAAAATGGGTCTAATCATTGAATCTTTATGAGATCATACAATTGTGGTCGTAAATTTGACTTAATGGGGATTTCTGTATCTAATGTGAAATTTGTGTGAAACTTGCATAAAATATCTTTTTGATGGAGAAACAGTGTCTAAAATGCCATTACAGTTAGAGAGACGAATTAAAAAGGGAAATTATGATGATAGTATTGGCATGAAGAAAGGTTAGAGCCTCCTAGACATGACCAACTAAGTTTTGAGGACAAAACTTCTTTTAAGGGGGGTAGGATGTAACACCCTGACCTTGATTAATTAATAATTAGTTTGCTAATTATTAATTAGAACCAACATAAAGAATAATTAAGAAAGTTAATCAGGAATCTCTCTACGGTCACGATAGACCAATAAAATAATTAAACACGTTAAGATAGGAGGGTGTAATACCCGAACCTAATTACCAATTAATTAGGTGAAATGATGTCATTTTAACATTGTGGAAACTCGAATTAGCAGACTATGACGGCCACAAATAAATAATAACCGACACAAGACCTCTGACATCAAAGCTAATCGAAATACGAAACCCTCAGAAGAAACCGTTTCGTAAAAAGAGTAATAGAAAAGAAATTACGAAAGAAATAGCTAAAATAGAATTTTGTGCTAGCCAAACAAGGCATAAGCCCAAATGAGGGAAAAATGCCCAAAAGTGAGGCCAAGGGGATTTGAACCCTTGACCAAGTGGGACAAGATTTTAGGCACCCAAAAATAAACCAAGTGGGCGGCCAACAACTTTATGCCTAAATATACAACAAAATTATATATAAGCTCAAGTCAACTAAGGCCACCTCCCAAATTGGCCAATGGCCATACATGCAACACATCACCACTCACTCAGCCTATACACCTTAGCTTCATCATCACATCTGCCTTAGCACATGTAATCACACCTAAGCCCTACATGTATAATTATATGTGTTTATGTAAAGGTGTGCACTCATATACACATGAGTCTTGCATTTTTTAAAACACCAAGTGTGTATGCTACATCCTTCACCAATAGAGAGAGAGACCAAACAGTTCTGAGTGAGAGCCATGGCCATGTGAGTGTGTGAGGCCTTACATGTGTGAGTGAAAGTGTGTGTGTGTGTCCCATTTGAAGGAATACAAGAAGAAAAGGGAAGGGCTGAACCCTACCTGCAAGGTGGACAAGATCTAGAAGCCAGTTATGAGCCATGAAGGGGCAGTAGTCGACCAGGAGGTATAAAATACCAAAACCTAGAATTTCCCTTTTTAACTTTTGCTCACTGTTTCAGTCTTTTAAGTACCGATAATTACATGAATGTATTTAAATGTCACCGATGGATGGTTTTTAAGTAACTTAGGAGAGCCTAGGAAGTTCGAAATGCAAAAATCCATAGGGGACCGCCATTGATGCACCTTATGACAACAGGTCTGAATCCGACCAAGCCAAATGGGGTTTGGTTTACTTAAACCTCAAAAAGACCTCACCGGTGTTCTGAAAACACCTAGCGGCGACCTAGGGGACCCAAGGAAGCCCCAAAAATTGAGAGTTGCAGATTCGGGTTTGGAAGCCCAACCCCACAAGCCTGAACCAAAACCCAGTTTTGATAATAGAAACTCAAACCCCATGATTAGTAGGTCACCACAGACGAAATCCCATCAACTTTAGACCAAAAACATGCATGTATAACCGAGTTGTAGGTTCGGTTATTTGATCTCAGGCCAGACGCTTGAGCTCGATACAACGCTCCAAACTGATGCCAAAACAGTCCTTAGGCTCCCAGAAATGATTTGGAACCAAAAGCAGAGGAAGAAACAACCCTCAAATCCATAAAATTGGAAAAAATGGAAACAGTGAACTAGGGCTATAGTAACTTGTGCGATGAAAAAGAGGATGAGTCGACCAAGTCGACTCGCCCAACTCGCTCAGACCGAACGTGTCGACTCAGACACGTGTTGAATTGTGGGATGGCCACCGCATTAATGAAACAGCGTCGTTGGGTTTAAATGTTTTAAAATTTAAAACTGAAATTGGTCTGTTTTGTTACAGCCGTATGAAATTGGAATTAGGAATGGGGATGACTCAAACCGTGGATAAGAGGAATAACAAGGGTATCCTGTTCCGGTTCTCTGACTTAGCTTGAACCGGTCAGTTCAAGGGCTTCTTAAGCCAGTCTAGGGTTTGACCTAGTAAACCCAACGGTCCAAGAGCTTAATTGAAAAGAAGTTAAACCAGTATTTTCCTGAATTGCATTTTGGCCCCAATTGTTTTGAATATTTCTATTCTGGCCAAATTTTAAAGGATTAATTCAAATAAGCTCCTGAAAAATAAATAAATAATAAAACAATTATTTTAATTATTTTATTAATTGGGTAAAATTTCTATTTTACCCTTGGACACTAAATCACTCAAACGAAGCCCAAATTAAATAAGTAAATAGTGCATTTTTACTATCTCGGGCATTCCAGACGCAATGGTGGAGTCCGATTTGGGAAATTAAATCCCGAAAAATAAAGACACGTAAATAGTAAATGACTGTACTACCCCTAATGATACCTAGGGCCAAATAAAAATAAAAGATAGTCTATTTTGACTATGTTGGGCACTCTGGACTCAACGGTGGAGTCCGTACTAACAAACAAAGTACCAAAAAATGTGACGCATGAAAGTGTGAAATTACCAAAATGCCCCTGATGCTATATGAAATCCAAATAAAGTCCAAATGCACTAGATATTGAGACATGGCTCATGGTAATGGTACTCTAGAGATATTAGATCTGCTCTGTGTTATATGTCTAATTATAGACATACTCTGTGGTTAGAGTTATTAGTTATCGGGTGTTAGACTTGCTCTGTGGTACATACCTCTATGGTGGTATATAACTAAGTTGCATTTTCGAGATAAAAAGGTTTTGAATTCCGCTGCTCTGACCCTACATTTGGAATGCAATTCATAGGTAATATCAGAAGTTTGCTTGGGTTGGTTGTATTGTCGGTCGGCAAACCGACAAGGGGGCTAGCTGACATCACGTCCTCGACATCCGCATAGGGTGAGGTTCGGGATGTGACAAGAATGGGATGAGAAAAAATGTCAATAGACAAAGGAGACTATGGCGAAATTTTTTCAAGAATAGCAACTAAGTTGAGTGGAGTGGGAGAGCATGCCCAAACTTTTTAAATAAGAAATCAAATGAATTAAGAGGAAAAAAAAATAAAGGTAAAGAAATGAAAATAGGGGCATAAAAGGAGACATGGGGAAGATTAGTCAAAAATTACTCAAGGTTGAAAAATAAGGGGGAAAATGGTAAAATGGTTATTCTACATGTTATAGGGTCCCATACCAAGTTTGGTGATGAAATAAATAGAAATGGGTACAAAAAATGTCAAAATAAAGATTTTAGGCCAAGGTTGGAAATTCTAGTACTGTAGCAAAATGGCTACTGGAGTTACTATAGGATAAGGGGTAGGAGGCCAATAAACCAACCAACAAGTAGCCCAGCTACGCGCGCTCAGGCGATATGCGCCTGCCTGGGTTCCCTTCCCTATGCACCTGCGTGCTCCTGCACCTGTCCGCATGTGCCTGCAGCTTGGCCAGCTACCATGCCATACCTTGCTGCCTTGCCATTTGCTGCCATGTATTGCCCTACCTTTTGTAACACCCTGACCCAAATTTTAACCGAGTGAACCATGTGAACCAAGCCGTTAAAGCTTTTTAGTTTAATATTGAATAAACGGATGAGTCAGAATCTTAATAGTTGGAAGTACGGGTCATGCCCGGGCGATGCCCGAGCAAATCACGAACGGATACTGGAATATAATAATAATAATAGTAATAATAAAAATAAATAAATAACTAAATAAAATAATAATAATAAATAAAATATTATTTATATAATTATATATAGAGATATGTATATATATATTTCTAATATATATATATATATATCTACGGATATGTATATGTAAGGTGTTGTGCATACAAGTATATATATTTATATATATATATATATATATGCCGAAATGGGATAAGTAGAGGGGCTCAATTGTGGATCAGGGGGATTTGGGTTCAAAAACAAAAAAAAAAGATTAGATAGGGAGAGAAGTTGGGCGTTAAAAGGGGGAGGCGGTTATGCGTTAGAGAGAAAGTGGAGCGTTGAAGGGGGAGGGGGTTACGGGTGAAAGGGAGAGAGAGAGGGAGAAGGAAAGAAAAGGAAGAGACTAGAGAGAGAAGCTGAACGGGAGAGGGTCTACGAAAATTTCATGGAAGCGTTGGCCACGTATTCAAGCTCTGGCCGTTCGACGCACTGATATTGCTACTGAACTGTTGTAGACATTGTTGTAGCTGTTTCTGTTGTTGCTGCTATTGTTGTTCTCAGCCATGAATTTGTCTTCTAGGTTGGTGTTTTTGTGTTGGATTGTGTCGATTTTCTATGGATTTGACACACTCGCAGTCCAAACTCTCTTTCGGGTTATCGGTCACAAATCAATGCCGCCTCATCTAACCCAAATCGTCGACGACTCGATATCGTTCCAGACAGATTCGAGCTTCTACGATTATTCAATTACAGCTGATGGAGTGGCTATTACAGACCCAGAAGAGGGGAACGTCGAGTGATCACGTATACAGATTTTTGCCGTCCTTGTTATCGAGATTTGTTGTACGGGTTCAATGTTTTGGAATGACTTCAAGACCAGTGGCAGCAAGGAGAGAGAGAGAGGTAGCGGCAGTGGGGGTGGAAGAAGGGTAAGCCAACCCCTGGACAGAAGATGATAACTTTTTTTTGGGATTTCATTGAGCTCTGGCTCCATATTGAGAATGAAGATGCTAATTCTCATACAGCCAAAAGATTACTTAAGGATAATTATCAATGGAGGAATTTCCAAAATAAATGAGAACATGGAAAGCAAAAAGGGTTGAACCGTTGCTTGTGGGCATGAACCCAAGCAGTCTGGGAGGAAAATGTTGCTGGGTGGATACTAGTGCGGCACAAGCTGAAAAAAAAAAAAAAAAACGGGTAAGAACATTAGCTTTCTGTTCTGAAATTATTTTTAGAAGTATGAATGAGAAATTTCTGTTAAGATCTTATTAAGCATGTAATTAGGTTTATATTGCAATTTGAATTAAAAAAAAAAACGATCTAGAAACAAGAGGGAAAATGGAACTTACAGGAAAGAAAAAAAAAAAAAACAGAGCATGCGTTGCGGCTGGGGTTTTGTGATTTATTGTGGGCCAAACCGGGTCGGGTCCGACTCGACCCACCCATTCAGATGGCTGTCCAATACTGATATTTTATGGATAAATTTTTAAACTTGAGTTTGGAGGGTGTTTGGTTGAAAAGGAGAAGCTATCCAATGGTTGGCTTAAACTTTATCGGGAAATGAAAAACAATGAAAAATATTATTAACAGGAAATGGAAAAATTGGTATTGGCAGTGAATTAAACCTGTGACCAAAGGGGAAAGGGTGAGAAGCTTAGCCACTGTGCCACCAAGGCATATGTGGTCTGTTTGGGCTCAAATATTATATGTATTAGCTAGATTAATTAATTTAAATAAGTGGTTTAAATTAATAAATTTTTAGTTTAATTTCGACGCGTAAATTAGTAGAACGAATAATGAAAACTTACTATTTTGGACCCTCTGAATTTAATAGTGAGGTCCGTTTTATGAGACGGAGTCCCGAAAAAATAAAATAACCGTAGAATGCCAAAATGACCAAAATGCCCCTACGTTGAAGGTAAGTCAAACAGACTCTGATTTAGTTAAGTAAATAGTGAATTTTTATTAATTCAAACCTACTGGACTCAACGATGAAGTCCAAATTATGAAAACAGAACCCAAAAAGTAGAGACACGTAAATGACCATTTTGCCCTTGGGTAAATTAAGTTTAAAATGGAAATCGTAAAACATAAATTAGTAAGGGAGGTATTTAGAGTAACGAGGCATAAATTCGGTAAATGATATGAAGGCTGAAACGTGTTTATTGATTTATAGGCAAGTCAAAAGGAAAGGAGAAAGTCACGGGATATTAAGACGTTGATGAGGTAAGTGGATTCCTATCTTTGATACGTGGTTTCCAAGCCACGATCTTTCCATTACTGCCAATCTTGTACTCATATATGTATTCACTATCATTGTTTCCCACCATGGATATTGTTCTACCTGGTGGATGCCTATTGGTTGATGTTGCATGACTGATTCATTTCATTGATGTCTATTTACTGTATGTTATGTTATGATGTTCCATGTTTTGTACATTCATATGGAATACTATAGAATCTTAATTTATGTTAAGTGCCGGGTTTTGTGCTCAGCCACATTACCTATCTGATGCTATCTGATTGACTGGGACCTACGGGTCAATTTATGGGACCTACGGGTCAAAAAGGACATATGGCAATTATGGCGTTTTTACGCATTAAGGAAAATGGGCATTTTATATGCATTTATGTTAATGGGGGGTATGCCGGGCCCCAAAAGACCGAGGGTCTGCCAAACCCTGAACAGAGTAAAGGCATCATCCATGTTAATTGATATTGTTCTATGTTGATTGGTTTGATTCATTGGACTTGACTGTGACCGTTTCATTGTGGCAGTATTTATGTTGATTGTGTTCATCGAGCCTATTCTATATTCATGCTACACTGTTACTCTTGACAGTTATTGTACGTTGTCATTTATTGGTTACTCTTGACTGTTATTGTACCTTGTTACTCATTGGCCATTGTGGCACTTTACAGTTGACTGGAATCGTTATCATGACTGGCTATCATGTTACCTTGACTTGTATTCATTTATGTCATCCCCACCCGTATTGGGGATAGGCTTCTACTTACTGAGTTTGTAGCTCACCCCTTACTAAATTTTTCAAGTGAGAATGTTACAGAATCACAGTAGGAGATCAGGAGCTTAAGGAGACAGTTGAGGAGCATAGTAGTAATGAATGAAGTCTCTCCCATGTACTCACCACCTAAAAGTGGTTTAGGATCAGTTTATTGTTAGTTGAAGTTTAGTCTTTGAACAATAATTGTAATAAAGCTTCCGCACTTTAATGTCATGTTTATATTATTTACTGTTATCATTGGTAAAAGAATGGAAAAAGTAGGGACGGCCATTGGGTCGGCCCCACGATATGAGATCCGCATAGGGTGGGTTTCGGGTCGTGACACCTTTGACAACCCTATTTTAGCCTCATGCAAAGCCATGTTGGTAGCTGTCTTTGACTCCATTTTGAGGGCTACATGGGCATGCCATGACATGCCTTCCAAGGCCATTTCAAGGCCATTCACTGCCATGTTAGACACCACCTTTTAGAGCCCTTTTTAGGTTACTTTTGGCCATTATAACAAGCCTTGTTGGGCACTTTTTTGGAACATATTTTAGTCATTATTCAAGGCCATGTTTGGCTACCTCCTTAGACCACTTTAGGTTGGCTTTTTTACCTGTCCTTGGTCAATGCCTTAGGAAATTTTTAGCCTACTTTAGCTATCAATTTGAGACACCTTGGGCAAACCTTTTTGGCTAGTTTTTACCCATGTCTTAGGCTATTTTTTGGTCAACCTTCTAAGTTGTTTTTGAACAATAGTTGAGGCTATTTTGGCCAATTGTTTCAAGGTGCATTAGAGGCACTTTTGGGGTTATCTTGGAGGTTATGCTTTGATATGACTTAAACTATTTTTGACCATTTTTTAGGGAGGTATTTGACTAATATTTGGAACTCATCTTGGGTGAATCTAGTTAGCATTTTTCATTCTTAATTTTGGAAAACATAGGAAAATTAATATGTAATCAGTTAAATTCATTCAATTGCATTTTATTAATTCTTTTTAGGTCATTTTCAATCTTTTTCCCCGGGTTTTGGAAATTTGGGGTGTGACAGATGGTGAGGTCCACATTGTCAAATTTAGTACTGAAAAATAAGATACACAAAAAAACAAGTTTACTAAACTGCCCTAAAGAGTCTGACTTGACTACGAATAGTCTGATTTAAAGGAAATAAGGTATATTCTAGGAAATTAGGAGTCACCGAGTCTAAGACTAAAATTAAGAACACCAAATAGGTGGTGAATTAAGTTAAATATGGAATTAATAGACATTCTATGAATTGTTCTTAGGAGTTACAGAAGAAAGGCAAAAGCCCACTAGTAGTACAAACCCCAGATATCAAGGCGAGTAATACTAGACTTTAAAGTAGAGGTTTTATGTAACACCTCAACCTAAATAAATCAGATTAATTCCAAAAAATTCCAAAATGGATCAAATAATAATACCTAGACAGACCGAGCCAATGAATGTAATACCAAAATGTAACCGAGCTATCATAGTGATATAAAAAATAAAGAGATTAGTATACAAAATTAAGTACGCATTTCGAGATAAATTATACGGTTCACGATTTGAGTATTGTATAGTATTTGAGTGCACATATGACAACAAATACACGATTTATAATTACAAGCAATCCCGAGTGCCTAGGGAACACCCATATAAGAAAACAGACTATACGGAGAAATGTGTACGCAGACACGTACATGTATGTATATGTGTGGGAATATGTATACAACATATTTATATATGTATATATATGTACATATCAGTACACATGTATATATACATATGTATATAATAAGTATATATATAAGCATATATATATATATATACGTGTAACAGTGTGTGTATGTATAAACGTATATATATATATATATATATATATATGTATAAGTGTACATATGTATATACAGCAATACAAGTACATATATATATATATATATATATATATATAGAGAGAGAGAGAGAGAGAGAGAGAGAGAGAGAGAGAGAGAAAGGACAGGAATTAAGGTCAACAAAGTGTGTGTTGTGCTAGAGGTGTGTGAGTGTGTGTTTTTAAATATAGATGTATATTATATATAAAATATCATGGAACATTTAATGTTTAAGGTTAAAGGAATTCAGAAAATAAAAATATCAAAGAAAAGAAATATCACAAAAGGGAGGAAAAGAGACAAAGAAGCAGAAAATAAGTCGACAGCCATGTGTGTGCAAGGTGGAAGTATTAGTGTGTGTTTTGAAATATATATGTATATTATATATAAAATATCATAGGGATATCTAATGCCTGAGGTTAAAAGAATTCAGAAAAAAAAGGAAATGACAAAGGAAAGAGAGAGGAATGAGGGAAGAAAGTTGAGGGGCGGTGGATTTTTGCATATATATAGGTGTTGAGTGTTAGAGAAAAACAAAAAAGAAAAGAGAAACTGTGAGTTGATTTAGAAATTCAGAAGTGGTACAGAAGGAAGAAGAAAGAAAGAAACAAAGAAGAAAAGGGGGGAAACTACGAGCCAAAAGCTCAACCAAGGTAAGAAAAATTTAGAGTTCTAGTTTAATTACAAAGCATGATTTATACATTTAAGAGTAGGGTCTAAAAGAGCATGTTATAAGGTTTAATTTGCAAAATGAATCATTGAAAATGGTTGAAAAATGAGTAAGAAAACCCTAGTTGCAGGTTCTAGGTGAAAATCAAAAAATTGTGATTTTATATATAAAGCTTAAGTTAAACAATGGGAAATTATTCCCCTTCAGTGTAGAAATGGAATAGGGGAAGCATAGGGTTGAAACAGTGACCCAAAAGCCACAAAATAGGAAACTTTGCATGTGGCCAAAAAATCGGGTCTCACAAGAGACCCACTGATTTTCCTTATTCCATGATGTTGTATAGAGTGAATTAAAAAACTAAGCTTAGGGTTGTAATCCTCATGAAAATAGGAAGAGAACCTCATTGGTTTGATGTTGAAATGTGATCAGAAAAAGATCACCCGCGCTAGAGAAGACGCCGGAGACTTACTAGAATACCCTTAAGTCAAATATGAGTCAAACAGACTTTGATTACAATGAATGAATAGTAAATTTTTATTATTTCGGGCAATCCAGACTCAATGGTGAAGTCCAATTTATGAAAATAGGTCCCAAAAAATAAATACACGTGAAAGTGCAAAATGACCATTTTTCCCTTTTCAGTATTGAAGTCTGAATGAAAGTCCGTAAAAGCCTAAACTAACTTTCTTCAACATTCTAGACTCAATAATGGTGTAATACCCCGACCCGAATTTTAACCGAGCGAATCATGTTAACCCAAGTCGTTAGGGATTTATGTTATGATATCGAATGAAATGGACGGTTTTGGAATCTAAATACTTTTGAATGTACAGATGATGCCCGAACGATACCCGAACAAGTCATGAAGGAACGTCGAAATATTTGTACGTATAAAAGTATGTATATATATGTATATATACCGATAATATGAATTAAACAATAATAATAGTAATAGTAGTAATAAATATAAATATATATATATATATATATATATATATATACAAAATTAAACATGTGGTAATATATGGGAGTCATATATATATATATACATATATAAGGTATAATGAATATATATATATATATGTAAGCTAAAAATTAAGAGATAATTAAAGGAGGGGGAAGGGGAGGTTACAAAAACAGAAAAGGGAAGGTCAAAAGAGAAGGAAAGGAAAAGTCAAAGGGAGAGAAAATAATATATATATATGTGTGTGTGTGTGTGTGTGTGGTATATACATAATATACATATATAAAATATAAGATAAAGACAATAGCCAATAAAGGGGGAGGGGGTTATGGGTCAGAGAGCGAGAGAAGAAAAGAAAAGAGAGAGAGAGAGAGAGAGAGAGAGAGAGAGAGAGAGAGGCAACCAAACTTGGGAAGATATACATGCACCTAGCATGTATTTTGGAAGAGGAATAACGGAGTTGAGAGGTCATTAGGGTATTCAAAAGTGAAAATCAGAAGAGAAAAAAGAAAAAAAACACAGAAAGAAGAAGGTATGGAATTCTCTATATTTTTTTCAAGTTTGGGTTTTTCATAAAGTTGTATGAAGCTTAGAAAAAAATTGTATAGTAAAATTCTATGAGAAAAATGGTAAATTTAGGAAGAAACCGCAGCCCATTTGGTGAAGAATTGAGTGAGAAAAACCAAGTTGAAGATTGAAGGATAATTCCGGGTCATTGGATTTTTGATCGATCTAACTCATTTTAAGAACGGGGAATTATTGCCCATAGGTTCAGCACCTTGTAGGAAAAATTTGGGCTCAAACCAATGGCTAGAAAGCCATGAAATAGGAAAAAAATGCAGCTCGCTAGAGTTGGCTGCAATCTCTTTTCCGAGGCCTTTCGGTGACGGAAATTCAATTCCGAGGGTGGATGTGAAATGCCCATGAGGAATAAAAGAGGAACCCATTGATTGGGTGTTGAAACATCGCCAAAAAAAGCCGCCGGCATTGGAGAAGGTGACCAGCGTATGGTCGGAGAAGACGCACAGTGCGGTTTCACGCATGGGCATTGGGCTTGGGTCAGTTCAGGTCGGGATGTTTGGTTGTAAAATAAGGAATTGAAATTGAATGAAATTAGGATAGGGATAGCTTATCCCTGTTTTGAGATTTATTCACTGTTTGGCTATTCTCAATAGGAATAGTTATTCCTGAATTCACAAATTGACCCATAAGTTTAAGAAATTGTAATTAGACCCAAGACTCATGATTATTATGAATTGACCCACAGAATAAAATAATTAATTAAATATTAATTTAATTAATTAAAAATGAGAGAAATTATTAAAATGCTCATATGTCAAATATGAGTTAAACGGACTCCGATTAAAGTAAACAAATAGTGAATTTTTATTATTTCGAGCATTCCGGACTCAATGGTAGAGTCTGATTTGTTAAAAGAGGTATCAAGAAGTAAGAACATGTAAAAGTGTAAAATGACCATTTTATCCTTTTAGTACATACGTCCAAATTGGAAACCGTGAAAGCCTAAACTGACTTTCTTCGGCGTTCCGGACTCAATGGTAGAGTCTAAATCAGTAAAAGAGATAGTTATAGTAACGAAGCATAAAATTTGATGAATAGCATTAGAACTAAGACATATTTACTAAATGATTGGGAACTCAAAGGGAAAAAGAAAAATTACGGGATACTGAGGTAGATCACACGGATTAAATGTAAGTAAACTCCTATCTCTTATACGTGATTTTCTAAGCCACATTCTTTCTATTACTGCCAAAATTTTGTACTCATGTACATAGCCACTGCTATTGTCTTACCATTGATATTGTCCTATCTGGTGGATGCTCATTGACTGTTATCTCATGATTGCTTTATTGTACTGTGCCTTGAAAGGCCTATCACTCATGATTGCTTTGTCGTATTGTGCCTTGAAAGGCCTATCATTGTATGTTACTGCATGATAGTCCATACCTTATAT
>CM018047.1:21185498-21337998 GCA_008638375.1 Nyssa sinensis | reverse complement strand
ATTGGGAAAAATATTTCATTTTTGCCAGTATGACACTATTCATGCACTTTTTGCTGGTAGGGGGTTATACATGCATCATTTGGGAATAAGTCATGTTTATAAGTATATTTTGAGTATTCTATAGAAGATAAATATGCTTATAATGTTAAAATACATCTCCTGTGAAAATTTGAGCCTAATCAGAGACAGATTAAAAAATGGACCATAAAGGCATCCCGGGTGGCCCCGGCCGCACCCGGCCACAGGCGAAAATATAGTTTCTGAAAAAATATCATTTAAAATAATTTTAAGAACTTTGGTTAAAGCAAAATATCGAATTGAGGCATTTCGGGATAAATCGTAGTGTAACGGGGTCCCGAACTCATCAAGGACAAAAGGGTCATTTTACCCCTTACCCCCTTTACTATAAATAGGACCCCTTAGTGTAAACAAATACAGAATTTGGTCTGAGAATACAGTAGTAGGTCGTGCATGGAGAGAAAGATGAAGAAAACCTAGGGTTTTTTAACTTTCAAGCTACAAAAACTCATCTCTGAGCTAAGATTCGCACAAAACTTCCTTCTAGGAAGTTGTTCCCCACGTCAAGGACTACATTCTCACCAATTGGTTCGGCTTCACAGAAAACACAACTCCCTAGGGTTGAGAAAAACCCTTTTAGGTATGATATCTTTCTAAGTAAAGTATAGGGTTAAGCTTAATAGTGTTTTATTTGTTGATTAGGTGATATATATGTTTACTTGTTGTGAAAAAGTCACTTAGGTTGCAGTTGCTTTGAAAAACCTATAGTTGGAAATTTGTATACTTGTGTGTTCTTTGAGAATTTGTCAAAATGATGAACATGTAACTTGAAGATATGTTTGATTCATTACATTGTGGTTTATGTTCATATGAGTAGACCTTGTGTTTTGAAAGATATGGTTGTTTAATGCATTGATGCTTTGTGTAATCATGTATTCTTTGAGAATTGGTAATATAATGAACATAAAACATGAGCATGTGTTTAAATTGATTGTATATAGCATATGTTCAAGTGGAATAAGTTGTGTGGTTTGAAAGTTAAATTTTACTTTATGGATGATGCATGATTTAAGGTGTATACCATGTATTTGATAAAATGCCTCATTGAATTTGCATAGAAAAATCAAGGTATATTAGCATGGTGTGAACCTTTGGAAACATAGTGTGAGTTGAGCACTTTGGTGCTATGCATTATGAGGGTGTAGATCCTGTGGTAAAAAATCCAAAATCTGGCTAATGACAGTACTCGCGAGTTAACGGGGGCAGACCATGAAGTGAGACATTAGACAGTACTCGCAGGCTGACGGGGAAGGACCGTGAAGCGAGACATGGGTGTGGCATAGAGTTGCATTTGTGTGTCATGCATATTGCCATTGTATAGTATTGAGGGATTTGAGGGTTATAGCTTATGAATGTACACTTGCACATGCCACGCCTTAACTTTGTTCATTGCATTAGCATTATGTCATACCAGCAGTTATGTTGACCTCTCGTGGGATATTATATTACAGATGAGGCTCCTGGTACTTGAGACTTGAAGAAGTCTTGAAGAATGGAAGGGACATGGATCATGAATGATATTTGGCCTTTGGGGAATATTTTGTATGTATGATGGCATAAGTCCTAAGAAAATTGTAGAAATCTTGTATAGTATGAGAAAAATGGGCAAGGCCCTAAAATTGTAATGAACATGAAGTTTGTAACATATAAATTTAAGGTATATGTGTATGTATGGTGGATTGTGTGTTTTAAGTAATGTATAAATGCTTAGTTAAAGTGAAGGATGTATTTTGGTTGCTAGGTTGAAAAATGATGGTTGTATTGTGGAATATTAGGTGGGAAAGACTTAGAAAACAAAGGAAACCATGCTAAAATTTTGGAAAATTAAAAGGTTAGTTAGGTGTGTAAAACACTGTAAATATAGGTGGGAAAAGTGCCAAAAATATGGGTTAGAAATCTTGAAGAAATAAGCTAAAAATGGAGAAAAAAGTAGCTTGCAAAACTTTGGAAAAAAATTTGAAAAACAAAGAAAATTGGCTGCTGGATAGAGAAATTCAGCCGTAGTCAGCTACAGTAAACCTGTACGAAAATAGCCTAGACTTGCCGCAGGCCACGCCCAGCCTTATCGCGTGTCCAGCCACTCGCCCCACGCGCGTTGCCTGCCTGCCTACTGCCTGCGCGCTAACCCACTGCCTGCGCCCCTGTGCGCCTGCTGCCCAGCCCATGCGCACCAGCCCTCACACCCTCTTGACACCTACCCTTGGCCACTTTTTTGAGCCATGTTTGGCCACCCTTTTTAGCCTTGTTTGACCACCTTTTTGAGCCATGTTTGGGCACCCTATTGGGCCATGTTTGGTCAATCCTTAAGCCATGTTTGGCCACCCTTTTGGATCATTTTTGGTCATCCTTTTGGGTCATGTTTGGCCACCCTATTGGGCCATGTTTGGCCATTCTTATGAGTTATGTTTGGCCACTTCCTTAATCTACCTTAGGTGAAATTTCTGGCCTATTCTTGGCCTATGTCCTAGGGAATTTGGGACCCATTTAAGCCATTATTCCAAGGTATAATTAGAGACATTTTAGGGCTATAGGCCATTTTTGGACACGACTTAGACTAATTTTGAATATTGATTGGGGGAGATATTTGGTTGACATTAGAAGACCATTTTGGCTAAGTCTAACAGCAAGTTTTCATTTTTAATTTTGGGGAAATAAACCTGCAAAATCAACTAAATCTATTAAATTGTCTTTTATTTATTTATTTTTAATTCAATTCACTCACTCTCCGAGTTTGTGAAAATTCGGGGCGTGACAACTATGAACCCTATATAAAGAAATCTTTCTACCTGAGAATATAGTATTTGAATACTAGAGATAAGTCCCAAAGACAGGTTACAAAGGGAATTATGACGATGAAATTGGCATGATGAGGTGACAGAGTTTAATAGATTATGAGCATTCAAGTTTTGGGGACAAAACTTAATTTAAGGGGGGTAGAATGTAATACCCCGACCTGAATTTTAACCGAGCGAATCATGTAAACCAAAGCTGTTAGGGCTTTATGTTATGACATAGAATGAAATGGATGGTTTTGGAATCTAAATAGTTTTGAACGTACAGATGATGCCCAAGTAATACCTGAACAAGCCATGAACGAATGTCGAAATACGTGTACGTATAAGAGTATGTATATATACCGATAATATGAATTAAAAACAATAATAGTAATAGTAATAATAATAATTAATATATATATATATATATAATTGAACATATGGTAATATATAGACGTCATATATATATATATATACACATCTATAATATATATATATATATTTATTATACCTTATAGATGTGTATATATATATGTGACATCTATATATTACCACATGTTCAATTATATATATACCTTATAGATGTGTATATATATATGTGACATCTATATATTACCACATGTTCAATTATATATATATATATATATATATAACCTACAAATTAAGAGATAATTAAAGGAGAGGAAAGGGAGGTTACAAAAAGAGAAAATGGAAGGTCAAAAGAGGAGGAAGGAAAGGAAAGAAAGAAAGAAAAAGTCACAGGGAGAGAAAAGAATATATGTGTGTGTGTGTAGATGTGTGTGGTATATACATAATATACATATATAAAATATAAGATAAAGACAATAGCCAATAAAAGGGGAGGGGGTTACGGGTCAGAGAGAAAGAAGAAAAGAAAAGAGAGAGAGAGAGAGAGAGAGAGAGAGAGAGAGAGAGAGAGACCAAGGAGAGGCAACCAAACTTGTGAAGATATACATGCACCTAGCATGTATTTTGGAAGAGGAATAATGGAGCTGAGAGGTCATTGAGGTATTCAGAAGTGAAAATCAAAAGAGAAAGAGGATAAAAATAGTGCGAAGAAGGTATAGAATTCTCTGTAATTTTTTCAAGTTTCATTTTTTGGGTTTTTCATAAAGTTGTATGAAGCTTAGAAAAAATTGTATAGTTAAATTCTATGATAAAAATGGTAAATTTAGGAAGAAAACGCAGCCCATTTGGTGAAGAAATGAGTGAGAAAAACCAAGTTGAAGGTTGAAGGATAATTCCAAGTCATTGGATTTTTGATCGATTTAGCTCATTTTATGAAGAGGAACCCATTGATTGGGTCGTGAAACATCGCCAAAAAAATCCACCAGCACTAGAAAAGGTGACCAGTGCATGGTCAAAGAAGACGCACAGTGCAGCTTCACGCATGGGCGTTGGGCTTGGGTCAGTTCGGGTCGAGTCAGACCCAACCCACCCACACTTATTGGATATCCAAAGCTGCACCGTTTTGATATTGTGTTTTTAAGTTGGAGTAAGGATGTTTGGTTGTAAGAATAAGGAATTGAAATTGAATGAAATTGGGATGGGGATAGCTTATCCCTGTTTTGGGATTTATCCACTATTTGGCTACTCTCAATAAGAATAGTAATTCCTGAATTCACAAATTGACCCATAAGTTTAAGAAATTGTAATTAGACCCAAGACTCATGATTATTATGAATTGACCCACAGAGTAATATAATTAATTTAATTAATTAAAAATAAGAGAAATTACTAAATTCTTCTATGTCAAATATGAGTTAAGCAAACTTCGATTAAAGTAAATAAATAGTGAATTTTTATTATTCGAACATTATAGACTCAATGGTGGAGTCTAATTTGTGAAAAGAGGTCTCGAGAAGTAAAAACATGTAAAATTGCAAAATGACCGTTTTGTCTTTTTTAGTACAGATGTCCAAATTAGAAATCGTGAAAGCCTAAAATGACTTTCTTCGACGTTCCGAACTCAATGGTAGAGTCTAAATTAGTAAAAGGGATAGTTATAGTAACGAAGCATAAAATTTGATGAATAGCATTAGAACCGAGACATGTTTACTAAATGATAGGAAACTCAAAGGGAAAAGGAAAAGTTACGGGATACTGAGGTAGATCACACAGATTAAATGTAAGTAAACTCCTATCTCTTATACGTGGTTTTCCAAGCCACATTCTTTCTATTTCTACCAAAATTTTGTACTCATGTACGTACCCATTGCTATTGTCCCACCATTGATATTGTCCTATCTGGTAGATGCTTATTGATTGTTATCTCATGATTGCTTTATTGTACTGTGCCTTGAAAGGCCTATCACTCATGATTGCTTTGTCGTACTGTGCCTTGAAAGGCCTATCATTGTATATTACTGCATGATATTCCATACCTTATACACTTCTTATGGAATTACAATAGAATCCTGGTTTATGATATGTGCTAAATTCTGTGCTCAGTCACAATATCCATCCGATGCTATCTAATTGACCAGACCTATGGGTTGATTTTTGGGACCTATGGGTCGAGTCCGTGAACGGACACATGGCAATAATGGCATTTTTACACAGTGAGTTAAAAGGGCATTTTATATGCATTCATGTTAAAGGGGGGTATGTTAGGCCCCCAAAAGACCGAGGGTCTGCCAAACCCTGAACAGAGTAAATGCATCACTCATGATTGATCGTTATGATTGACGTTATTGGATTTATAGGATGTTTTCATTTTCCTATGAATAGTTCTATGTTGATAGTTCCTTATTTATTGGATTTGACTGTGATTGAATTATTGTGACAATATATTTATGTTGACTGTAATTATTGAGCTTTTCCCATATTTATGCTACCATTACTCATACTTGTTTATTGTGCCTTACTGTTTATTGGCCATTGTGACATTTTTACCGTTAACTGCAACCGTTTCCATGATTGGCTATCATGTTCTCTTATGAGTTCATATTTTTCTATGTTAACCCTAACCCGTATTAGAGATATGATTTTACTTAGTGAGCTTTCTTAGCTCACCCCAACTTACTAATTTTTAGGTAAGGATGCTGCAAGACCACAGTAGGAGTCCAAGAGCATAAGGAGACAATTTGAGGATTATGTTAGTAGTAATGTTAGAAGTTTCTCCCATATACTCACCACCTAAAAATGGTTGTATGTTATGTTTATGTCGGTTTATAGTTTTTAGTTGTTAAACAATTTTGTATTAAGACTTCCGCTGATGTACTGTTTAAGTTTACATTATATATCATTGTCATGGATACAAAGAATGAAAAAAGTTGGGATGCCCATTAGGCCGGCCCTGCGACACGAGATCCGCATAGGGTGGGTTTCGGGTTGTGACAAATGAAGTCCATTTTACCAAAAGAAATACTTATAGTTTATTGATTTATGAAATTGGTATAGGCTATACTTATACCTAGAAAATAAATTGAGAGATATTAGGGAAAGGTGACTTGATTTTATAAAGAAAGAAATGAAATGATTTAAGAGATAAGTAAAACTCAATCTCTTACATATGATATTCTCTAGCAATGGTTGTTTCAAATACTGCCAAAGTTGTACTCTTATATATACTAGATGCTTATTGTTTCCACAATATGATATTTGTTCTATCTTGTGGACATCATTGACTGATATATCTTGATCATTATGTTGTACGCTTCGTACTATGCCTTGAAAGGCCGACTGTTATGTTTTCACTGAAATGAATGATATTCCATAAATGTGCACTTCTTATGGAATTATGAATGGTCATGATATATTATAAATACGGGATTTGTGCTCAGTCACAATATCCATCCGATGCTTTTTGATTGACTGGACCTACGAGTCAAATAGAGTCCGTGAATGGACATATGGCAAAGATGGCCTATTTTACGTAGTGAGTGTTTTGACTGGGCGTATGCCGGGCCCCAAAAGACCGAGGGTGTGCCAAGCTCTGAACAGAATAAATGCATCATTTATGTTTGATTTGATATCATAACATTTATTAGATTCGTATGATGATTATGTTATTCCCTATGAATAAGGTCTTATTTTGAAAGCTTATCCATTGATTTATGATTGATTGGCTATCCATTATTGTGCCAGTATATCTATTATTTTGACAGACCCCCCATTGTTGATTTACGATTGAGGATCCCATGTTCATTTCATCATTGTTATCCATTACACATGACTGGTTATTGAGATCTCTATTATTGATTGGCCATTTTGGCACTTTACCTCTTATTGGCTATTGCAACATTTTATCCTATGATTGGCTATCATGTTTCATATCCTTGTTTATCTTGGATTATGTTCTTTCTATATTGACCTTAATCCATGGTAGAGATGGGAAATTACTTACTGAGCTTCATTAGTTCATTCAAACTTACTTATTGTTTCAGAAAGGGACTCTGCGAGACAGTAGTAAAAGCTTATAAACATAGGAGACCATTTTGAAAAAGGTGATAGAAAGGATGTTATGTTTTTCCCATGTATTCACCACCTAAGGGTAATGTAATGTTGGTTCCCATTTTGATAGGTGTAGAACCTTATTATGATTTAATACTTCCGATATATAACTATTTTATATTTTTATTTTATATATTGATGTCACTGATACAAAGAAAGAAAAAATAGGGACGACCATAGGGTCGGACCCGCGATCCCCAATCCGCCTTAGGTTCTAGTGAGTCATGGGAGACAAGATTAGAATACTAAGACTGTTAAGTCTAAGAGTCAGTCGATAGATAATACTTAAACTGCTATGTTAGACCTTTACATGAATACTGATTGTTACCTTATGTGAACACTGATTGATTGACAAAAGGAGCACACCGATGGCTACAAATTGATTAGATCGCTTAGAGCGACTAATAGAAAGGGTTATTGAGGCCCTACCCAGAATCAGGCCCTAGCAGTTGACCACTTACAATAAGGTAGTGGCACTTGTAAAATCATAAAGTGGGGTGGGAAGGAATTTGCCAAAATAAGGGTCAATTATGACAATAGAGGCATAATTAAATGCCCCAACTGCCTGAAAATCCACCAAGGACAATGTCTTAAAAACACCACTGAGAGATGATCAAGCTACTGTACTAGTAGTCACTGGTATTTTTCTAGTTGTTTACAACCTGCCCACATCTTGTTTAAATATTGGCTCTACATATTGATTTATAGCTCCCACATTTACTGTTAAGTTGAACATAGAAACATAACCTTTAGGTTACATGTTAACCGTTTCTATACCATCGGAAGAGTCATTATTGATGAATGCTATACATTGGAGAAATCATTATTGATGAATGATATACATAGAGCATATGAGGTACAGATCATAAGTGCACAATTATTAGCCGATCTGATAAAGAATTTGATTAAGGGCAATGTCTGAAAAACACCACCGAGAGATGATCAAGCTACTGTACTAGTAGTCACTGGTATTTTTCTAGTTGTTTACAACCTGCCCACATATTGTTTAAATATTGGCTCTACATATTGATTTATAGCTCCCACATTTACTGTTAAGTTGAACATAGAAACATAACCCTTAGGTTACATGTTAACCGTTTCTATACCATCAGAAGAGTCATTATTGATGAATGTTATACATTGGAGAAATCATTATTGATGAATGATATACATAGAGAATATGAGGTACAGATCATAAGTGCACAATTATTAGCCGATCTGATAAAGAATTTGATTATTTAAATGATTAGCGACTGTTAGAGGATGATAACAAGTTTATGTACTAAGGTTAATAGTCTTGGGAGAAAAGACTATATGCTAAACGAAAATTGACAGTTCTTGAACAACTAAGATGATAAAGTAAACGGTGACCTTTAAGGAATAGTAGTGTACTTAAATATAAATGAAGAGAATTCTTGAGATTATGACACTAAAAATACTAGAGGAGATTCAATAAATGTTATAGATAGATAAACGAGGCTTGAATGGGAGACAATAGTTATACTTAAGGAATCTTGAAATGAATCATAGCAGTATTGAAATTGATAATCCTTAATGATTGAAATATGAATTGATCAGTGAATTATGGAAAACTATAATCAACAAGGGCAACAATTACTGCTCATTAGAAGATATAGAGTAATATTTAATTAGAATGGTAACACTTTGAAAGGCAGTGGATCTGACAATAAATCAATATGAGAGACAGTCTGAACGAAACTTAATGGATAATTACAAGAGGAGTTGATACTCTAAATAAATTGATGATGTACCAGAAATATAAAAATTCTTGAGTAAGTCATAGATAAACCCTATTAGGGTAAAGACAAATAGAGTCTTGAAGGTGAATTACTGAATAAGCAAGACTGTCAGAATTTGACATTATGAAATATGATGATTCTAAAAAGAGGCTGATACATGATGAATAAATATTAGGAAGGACTTCAATGAATCTTGTTGATCTAATGTGACCCAATTGTAGTCGATACTCTATCATGTTCGATGAAGGTAAATGATAAATGATTCTGAATAATTTTTAGGGATCAATGTGATCTAAATGATCGTAAAGACTGAACTTGTAGAAAATCATTTAGAGAAACCATGAAATGGGATGATAAATGATTTTTGAGGTTCTACGAGGATAATTGTGATAGTGAGAGAAAGTAAGAGTAACTAGAACTATGATAAAATGAGAGTGATGAACTACGATGATTGGAGAAACCTTAGTAAAACCTTAAATGCCAAAGATAAGTCCAAGAGACTGATTGAAAAAGGAACCATGAATATAAAAGTTTCATGAAAAGAGAACAGAGATTTCTTAGATTATGAACGTTCGAGTTTTAAGGACAAAAATCAGTTTAAAGGGGGTAAAATGTAACACCTCGATGCAAATAAATCGGATTAATTCTAAAAAGGATCAAATAATAATACTGAGACAGACCAAGCCAATGAATGTAATACCAAAATGTAATCGAGCTATCATAGTGATATAAAAAATAAAAGATTAGTATACGGAATTAAGTACGCATTTTGAGATGAATTGTACGGTTCACGATTTGAGTACTGTGCAGTATTTGAGTGTACATATAATGACAAATACACGATTTACAATTGCAGACAATTTTGAGTGCTTGGGGAACACCCGTATAAGAAAATAGACTATATGGAGAAATATGTACAAAGTATATATATATATATATATATATATATGCGTGTAACATTGTGTGTATGCATAAACGTATATATGTATATATGCAACAGTACAAGTATATATATATATATATATTATACATATATATATATATACACAATCACAATACTATATATATATATAGAGAGAGAAATGACAGAAATTAAGGTCGGCAAAGTATGTGTTGTGCTAGAGGTGTGTGAGTATGTGTTTTGAAATATATATGTATATTATATTTAAAATATCAAGGGACATTTAATGTTTGAGGTTAAAGGAATTTAGAAAAGAAATCTCAGGAAAGGGAGGAAGAGAGATAAAGAAGCAGAAAAGAAGTCGGCAGCAATGTGTGTGCAAGGTGGAAATATTAGTGTGTGTTTTGAAATATATATATATATGTGTGTGTGTGTGTGTGTGTGTGTGTTTGTGTATATTATATATAAAATATCATAGGGACATTTAATGCCTGAGGTTAAAAGAATTCACAAAAGAAAAGTAATGACAAAGGAAAGAAAGAGAAAAAATGAAAGAAAGGTTGAGGGGTGGTGGATTTTCGCTTATATATAGGTGTTGAGTGTTAAAAAAAATACAAAATAAAATAGAGATTGAGAGATGGTTTAGAAATTCAGAAGTGGAAGAGAAGGAAGAAGAAGAAAGAAACAGAGAAGAAAAAGGGGGAAACTATGAGCCAAAAGCTTAACCAAGGTAAGAAAAATTCAGAGTTCTAGTTTTAATTACAAAGCATGATTTATACGTTTAAGAGTAAGGTCTGAAAGAGCATGTTATAAGGTTTAATTTGCAAAAAGAATCATTGAAAATGGTTGAAAAATGAGTAAGAAAACCCTAGTTGCAGGTTCTAGGTAAAAATAAAAAAATTGTGATTTCATGTATAAAGCTTGAGTTAAACAATGGAGAATTGTTCCCTTTCAGTGTAGAAAGGGAATATGGGAAGCATTGGGTTGAAACAGTGACTCAAAAGCCATGAAATAGGAAACTTTGTATGTGATCGGAAAATTGGGTCTTACTGGAGACATACTAATTTTCCCTATTTCGTGACGTTGTGTAGAGAATTGAAAAACTAAGCTTAGGGTTGTAATCCTCATGAAAAAAGGAAGAGAACCTCATTGGTTTGATGTTGAAATATGATCAGAAAAAGATCACCAGTGCTGGAGAAGATGCCGGAGAATCACATAAGAAGAAGACCCCTTTAGGGTTTTGGGTTAGGGTTGGTCCGGGTTCGAGTTCGGGTCAGGACCCGACCCACCTGCACATATGAGATATTGAAACTGTGTCATTTTGATTAGTGAATTAAGTGAGATTGGGGGTGTTTGGCAACAAGTTTAATAAATTGATTTAAAACCTAAATAAGAATAGGGATATCCTATCCTTATTTTTGAGACTTAGTCATTGTTTAGCTATTCCAATTTGGAATAATAATTTCTGAAATTCAAATTTGGCCTAAAAGTTTGAGAAATTAAAAAAGGGGCCCTTGACTTATGATTAATTATGATATGACCCAAAGTAAATAAATTAAAATATTTAATTAAATATTTTATAAAAGGAGAAATTACCAAAATGTTCCTAAGTCAAATATGAGTCAAACAAACTCCGATTAAAATGAATGAATAGTGAATTTTTATTATTTCAGGCATTCCAGACTCAATGGTTAAGTCCAGTTTATGAAAATAGGTCCCAAAAAATAAAGACACGTGAAAGTGCAAAATGACCATTTTGCCCTTTTAGTATAGAAGTTTGAATAGAAGTCCGTAAAAGCCTAAACTGACTTTTTTCGACATTCCAGACTCAATAATGGAGTCCATTTTACCAACAAAAATACTTATAGTATTGATATATGAAATTGGTATAGGCTATACTTACACCTAGCAAATAAACTGAGAGATACTGTCTACTGATGAAATAGGGACTTCAAAAGGGAAGGAAAATGTGACTTGATTTTTTAGAGAAAGAAAGGAAATGATTTAAGAGGTATGTAAAACCCGATCTCTTACATGTGATATTCTCAAGCCATGGTTATTTCAAATACTGCCAAAGTTGTACTCTTATACGTAGTAGATGCTTATTATTTCAACAATGTGATATTTGTTCTATCTTGTGGACATCATTAACTGTTATGTCTTGATCATTATGTTGTACGCTTTGTATTATGCCTTGAAAGGCCAACTGTTATGTTTTCACTAAAATGAATGATATTCCATAAATGTACACTTCTTATGGAATTATGAATGGTCATGATATATTATGAATACAGGGATTTGTGCTCAGTCACAATATTCATCCAATACTTTCTGATTGACTAGACCTACGAATCAAATATAGTCCATGAGCAGACATATGGAATAGATGGTGTATTTTATATAGTGAGTATTTTGACTGGGCATATGTCGGGCCCCAAAAGACCGAGAGTGTGCCAAGCTCTGAACAGAATAAATGCATCATTTATGTTTGATTTGATATCATAATGTTTATTGGATTCATAGGATGATTATTTTATTCTCTATGAATAAGGTCTTATGTTGAAAGTTTATCCATTGATTTACGATGGATTGGCTATCCACTATTATGTCAGTATATCTATTGTTTTGATAGACCCCCTTGAGGATCCCATGTTCATTTCATCATTGTTATCCATTACTCATGACTGGTTATTGAGATCTCTACTGTTGATTGGCCATTATGGCATTTTACCCCCTTATTGGCTATTGCAACATTTTATCCTATGATTGGCTATCATGTTCCATGTCTTTGTTTATCTTGGATTATGTTCTTTCTATATTGACCTTGATCCATGGCAGAGATGAGAAATTATTTACTGAGCTTCGTTAGCTTATTCAGACTTACTTATTGTTTCAGGAAGGGATGTTGCGAGACAACAATAGGAGCTTACAAGTATGGGAGAGAATTTTGAAAAATGTGATAGAAAGGATGTTATGTTTCTCCTATATATTCACCACCTAAAGGTGATGTAATGTTGGTTCCCATTTTGATATGTGTAGAACCTTATTATGATTTAAGAATTCCGTTGTATAACTGTTTTACATTTCTATTTTATACATTGATGCCATTGATACAAGGAAAGAAAAAGTAAGGATGGCCATAGGGTCGGCCCCGCGATCCCCAATCCGTTTAGGGTGGGTTTCGGGTCGTGACATTTTAACTCCATGATTCTTGAAGTGTTTTAAATTTAAATTCCTATATTTACATAATGCGTGTTTTAAGTATGCGACTTGTTTCCATTTTCAAATTGTCACGACACGAGACCCACCCTGTGCAGATCTCGCATCGCGAACGCCCCTGCCCGACTCTGGGTGTTTACGATGCGAGATTTGCACAGGGTCTCAACTTGCTACACAATCAGTGCTACTAACATGCAACAACTAAATAGCGGAAGATTTAAACAATAAAATAAATAAAAGCTGCATGTAGTATATTTAATGTTCTCAAAATATGGAATACAAAATATCTTAATAAAATTGTTTATCCCCAAGACGTGGATAACATTGGAGAGCTATAAGACTGTCTGTACTAAGTATTACACTACAACTTCAAAAGTAAATGTCCACCTCCTAGCTATCAGGCGCTATGGTCTGTTCTCGAGATCTGTACCTAAAATAGTCAAAAAGTAGTATCTGTTCTAAGCTATGAAAACTCAGTAAGTAGTCCTTTACTCTGCCATGGGTACAAGGGTGTAAAAGAATGCTAGCCGGTCAATGAATATATATACTCAATATCAGATGATAGAAGTCAAATGATAAAGAAATGATTCTGCTATGTTAACAATTTCATACTGCTACAGTCATGAGCTATATCAAGTATGAAATGTAAGCACTATACTGAAAGTTGTAAAAATCTTACGATCATTCAATAATAATATAACATGATCAATCTATGAATATCAACAATAAAGGATAGTGATATCAACTAAATTTGAGATGCACTGGTACTGGTGGGGCCCGACTACCCCCTGGGTGCCTAATGCACCAATCTAAAGATGTAAGTCTACGTCCCATGCCTCATATAGCAACGTAGTAAATGTTCCAATCAGCTGTATGAATACTGTTCTCCCCTGAGCTCGTATTCAGTTCCACTCGAAACTTGGACCCGAAGATCATAAATTGCATCAGATGGAGGTGTGACTGAGCACAAATCCGGCACTAATAATATATCGGGATCATGCTATCTTCCACGAAGAGTATAGTAAAATCATAACTGATTTTAGGCAATCTGACGTAACAATAGTTTTCGAGGTTATGGTTACTAGACTATTTAGAATAAAATTGTCTGGCCCTTCCGGCCTTAGGTACAAGTGTACAAAAAGGAATATATGCACAAGTGTACAATCATGATCGAGATATATATGAAATCAGTAACTGTCTCCCACATGATAGGGCAATATTGATGTGGCTAAATAAATACTGGTACCTATGTCTAGAATACAAAAGTAATATGTACAAGAACTATTGACATGGCTGAAAATGTAACACAAGCATAGATCGAATTTTACTTACCTGTTACTGTCTATAAAATAAAAGGATCTACACTACCTTCTCTTTGCCCTTCCGTGTTCCTAAAATTCATGAAACACGTTTCAGTCTATCGCTACCTGAATTATGTTATTCATCAAATTTTATGCCTTTATATCATAAGTTCCTCTTTTACAAAAATAAACTCCACCATTGAGTTCGAAATACCGAAGAAAGTCGGTTTAGGCTTTCGTGGAACTCAATTTGGACATCTATGCTAAAAAGGCAAAATGGTCATTTTGTACTTTACGGGTCTTTTATTTTTTGGCCCCATCTCGCGACACGGACCTCACCATTGGTCTTAGGAGGTCCAAGATAGTCAAAATACACTTATAATTTGTTTAATTTGGACTTCGGGCTATTTTGCTATATTTAAATTAATTAATATTATAATTACATAATATATAATTGTTGCGGCGCAACAGGTAACACGGGTTTACCTGTCTCCAAATGGTTTGGGCTTAGGGTTTCTTTCTAACGCGTCTAGGGTTCAAGTTGTGGGGGCTGCGCCCCTACGCGCATTTTTTTTCTAAATTGTTGGAATCCAAACAACGGCTAAGGACCCAATCCATGGATAAGATATCCCTGCCCTAATTAAATCCAATTTCTGATTTCCTGAGACTGTAACCAAATAGTCCAAATACTCTTTTAATTTAAAATCCTCATTCCAAAATGATGCATATATATATTATCAAATGATGCCACTTCGAGGGAGACACTGTTCATCGTCTCCCCGACTTTTTGGTAAGGCTACTCTAGGTTTCCATCGCCATCTCCTGCAATGGCGACCTAACTCTGGTCAAATTTAAATGATTTTCAATTGCTATTTTCTTCCTTTTCTCTTGTAGGTCTCATTTCTAAACTTGGTTTTTAATTTGACTCATGAAATCTTCACGAAATGGCCAAGAACCGTAGCTCCAGCCAACTGAACATTTCCATTTTCATTCTAATTTCTCAATTGTTTTCACTTGTTTCTTTTTCAATTCATTTTATGCACTTTAAAGGGAAATTTCTAGACCATTTAAACAATATTTCATGCATAAAATATTAGAGATCCGACTATTTTCTTACACCTGCAACTACTATTTTCTCTTTAAATTTTTAACCAGTTTTCTCAATTCTTTTTGTATTCGATTCCTTATTTTATGCTCAATACAACCCTACAATTAAACTAAACGAATCATGCTAAGTTTTTCAAACAGAGACGAGTTATTCACCTAAAATTTTTGATTTTCTCTCGCAGTTCTTTTCTTTTTTCCTCCTTCTATTTTGGCCTCTAGATTCCGTAATGCTTCTCTACTCTTAACTTAGCCTCTCAAATCAGTCTTTCTTTCTAATTTTTCTCTACCAACGCAACACCTATATATATATATATATATATATATTACACAACAAGTCCACTGCCCCAGTAACTTCCCTCTTTTTCTCTCAAGGTTCTCCCCCCTTCTAAAGCCTTCTTCCTTAACTTTATTTCTGATTTCCTTTATATAAATGCAGCTTTGCATTTATGGTTATGTGATGTTTGTGTGTATATATATACATATTATATCACATGTAATGACCTGATTTTATTATTATTATTATTATTAAAGTGGGGAATGTGATGTGTGTATATGGATGATTGTGTGTTTAAAAATATTAAATGTGTGTGTGTAATTATAGGTGTGTGTATATATCTGGTTAGTGGGTGTGCAAGTGGGTATATATATATATATATATATGTATAAAGCAGTGATGTGTGTGCCATGTGGGTGTTTATGTGTTGGGTGTTGCCCACTCAAGAGAGAGAGTGGCTTGGGAGAGTGTGTGAGTGGAGTTCAGGGTATGGGTGGCAGGTGCAGAACAGTGGGGTTGGTTTGGTCTTGGAGAGAGAGAGAGAGAGAGAGAGAGAGAGAGAGAGAGAGAGAGAGAGAGAGAGAAATGATGAGGAGAGAGAGAGTGACTTTGTGTATATGATGGTGTGTCTCGGGTGAGAAGAAAAGAAAAAAAAAGAAAAGGGAAACAGAGAGAGAGAGAGTTCTGGACTGTGAAGAAGGAGAAGAAGCTCGAGGAGTGACCAAAAGAAGGGTGGAAGAGGGCACGGCTAGAGAGAGAAGCAACAGAAAAACCGTGAGTAATCTCCTTCTGTTTCAATTTTTTTTAAAAGCATGTTAATTGATTCAAATTGTAGGATCTTAGAGAGCATAATGTGGGGATTATTTTGAAAAAAGAATGAGAAGAAATGGTTGAGAAACTAGGGAGAAAACCTAGGTTACAGGTTTCGGCCATGGAGGTTGAGCCTTATCATTTTATGTGTAAAACTCCCTTTAAGTGATCCTAAAGAAACCCTACGAAGTGCAGAAAAAGAATAGAAAAAGAAAGAAGGAAAAACAATAGGAAAATGAGCATGAAATGGAAAAATTTCAGTTGGCCGGAGATTCGGCCATGGGCCTTTGAGCTCTATTTCGAGAAGATGGGGAAGTTTTTGAGGGAAATGGAGGTCGGGGATGAGATCTACATGAAAAGGGGGAGAGAATCACATTTTTAAAAGTTGAAAAACTCGCCGGAGATCGGTCGCCGGCGCCGGAAAAGGCGTCGGAACCCTACTGCTGCTTCGCCGGAAAGTCGAGGAAGAAGGTGGGGTGACCGGGTCGGGTTCCGGGTCGGGTCGGGTCCGGTTCGGGCGGGTGTGGACCGCCCTTGCCACGTGTCGCGTGGGTGTTTTAAATTAAAAAGGAAATTGGGGCTGTTTGGTTCCTAGGATAAGAAATTAAGAAATTGAAATTAAATTGAAACAGGGATATCCTATCCCTGTTCTCGGATTAACCTCTGTTTGGTTAACCTGATTGAGAATAGTAAATTAAACTAATTTCAATTTGAACCTTGAACCTTTTAGAAATTGAACCTTAACCCAGAACTTTAAGAAATCTGATTTTGAACCCCAGAACTTTGATTAATTATGTTTGGCCCCCCATGAATAAAATATTAATAAATTATTAATTAAATTAATTAATTAATTAATTAATTAATTAATTAATTTAATTAATTAAATATTCAAAATATGCCGGAGTCCAAATGGGACAAGTCATTAGTGTATTTTGACTATCTCGACCATTCTGAGACCAATGGTGAGGTCCGTTTTACGAGACGGAGTCCCGAAAAATAAAAGACCAGTAGAAACCTTTAAAATTACCAAAATGCCCCTGAATTAAAGTACAGTCAAACGAACTCCGAATTAGGTAAACAAATAGTGAAACTTTATTATCTCGAACATTCCGGACGCAACCGTGGAGTCCGATTTGTGAAAAGAGGTCACGAAATGTAAGGACACGTGTAAAGTGCAAAATGACTGTTTTGCCCTTTTGAACCCCGGTGTCCGAATTGAGTTCTACGAGAACCTAAACTTATTTTCTTCAACATCCTAGAACCAATGGTAGAGTTTAATTTAGCAGAATAGAAACCTATGAATTTAAAGACATAAAATTTGATGAATAGCATAAATTCAAATGAAAATAGACTGAGTTGGAATTTATGTTTTTAGGGACACTTACAGGACAGGAGAGGGAGATCTGATCTCTTGCATCTTCATTGATCAGTTCAGTTACATATCGTGCACGTTCTTCTTGGGTTGTGACTGACCCATCAGGTATGGTGTTTTGCTAATGTTAGAAATAAAGTTAAGTTAGGAATATCTTGTGAATGACTTATGTGCTTATGTGGAAGGTGTTTACTTGATGATTTAGAATTGGTTGCATGTCTGCTTATATGTTACTTGTACTTTATGGGGATTTAGTGAATGATGAATGTGAATCATGACATGTGTTTAAAGTTGATCATATGAGATATGCTTGAATGTGGAATCGGCTGGTGATTTATATATTATTGTTTCGAGCATGCTATGTTGTGGAAACTATGTATCATAGAGATTGCATTGGCATATTGGCATATGATGAATCCTTTGAAAACATGGCGTGGGTAGAGCACGTGGTGCTATGCATTATGAGGGTGTAGATCCTGTGGTGAAAAACCCAAAATTGGCCATTGCATTAGTACTCCGTAGCCATCGGGGAGTACCCGTAAATGAGACATGGGTGTGGCATAGAGTTGCACATGGGTGTGTCATGCATATCATTCATGTATCACTGCGATGCTTTGAATGTCATTTAGAAATAAATGTACACTTTGCACATGCCACGCCTTGGCTTTATTTCTGGCATTAGCATCTCATCATACCAGCAGTTGAGCTGACCCATTCGTGGGCAACATTTTTCAGATGAGGATCCTCCAGCTACTTGAGACTCTGTAATGCCCTGATAGGGTGAAGCCCGTGATATATTTGTGATCCATGAGACTTGTATTTTGTTATGTAAGGGCTTAAGCCTGAATGACCGATGAACGATGTATTGTATCTTATTTTATGTATGGATGAGAACGGACGCATGTTTAGTGAATTTAATTACTTTTGTCCTTTTATTTATTTTACTTTCTGTCTCATCAGTCGCGCCTCGGGTTTGTAGAAATTCGGGGTGTGACATCACACATACCAACACACACACGTAATACGCCAACCGACCTGACTCATGCATGCTGTTGGCAGCTCCTTTTCTTTTCTAATTCTATAATGCACATATATATATATACACACACACAAATACTATACTAGGCATATGCATATATATATATATATATACATATATATGAATAGTTTCTTTATACATATATATACTCATATATGCACACACATATATATATTATTTTCTAATTACGCGTACATACATTCATTTTAAATAAGCTACACATATATGTATACGTACGCATGCATGGAACTACGTGCGGCACACATTAAGAGGCATGATCCTGAGTTGCTCGGGTATTGCCCGGCACTGTTTGTATAACTGACACTATTCACATTCCAAAATCGTCCAGTACACGTGACATCATAATATATAGTTTAACAGATCAGGTTACAACTGATAGTACGCTGCCCAACCTAGTCTACCTCGATATACGTGTTAACCCGGGTCAGGGTATTACACAAATGCTATCATGAACTACGAATATACTTGTTTTAAGTGCCAACTATTTATAAAGTTCTTACTTCGGCATGTCTGTTTTAATTGCAAAGTTATGTTAAATTCCTCTCGAAAGTGAATATTTTATTGTAGCCATATTTTAAATACTTTTAAAGTTATGTTTAAGAACTCTGAAGACTCAGTTAACGTACTTTTGAAAGTTCTGGTTAAATGCTCTTGAAAAGCATCCATTTGAAAAGAAATGTTTTAAACACTTCTTGTTTACGAACTAGTAAAGCAAGACAAGGAGTGCATAAGCACTCATAATTACGAAATGCCTGCTAAAAGGTTTATCCCACAAGCAAGAGATTCTTTTATGTTCAGGTCACATATTAATATAAATTATACTGACCTTGTGCCAAGCTTAAGAGTCCGGATTGATACAAATTCTTGTGTAAAGTGAAAAGATGACAAGCTATAAAATGGTAGAAGGTTTATCCCCCATTACTTTGAATATGATTTATAAATTCATATTTCATGATTAAAGGATTTATGTTTTCAATTATAGCTAAACTAAATCCTCATGCTTCCTATTGAGAAATAAAAGCTTTACGCGAATGCCTTGAATGCTTCGTGTTTTCTACTTCAATAATTTGTGAAATAAATGTTTTAATTGAATGCCTTGAATACTTCAAGCATATGTTTTGAAGATTTTTGTATTTTGTATTTGATGAACTAAATGCCTAGCCTGAATGCCTTGAATTCTTCATGCTATCTATTTTAAGATTCCTGTGTTTTGTATTTGAAGTGTATGAGCATTTGGTAGTGATTGTTTTATGAACTCTCTTATACTTAACCCACTACTAGTTGAAAACTCATGACAAGGTGCTGGAATTACTCATGAGTTTTTTAGAAAGCTCACATAGATTTGTTACCCATGACTTTTTCAGGTAATATGGATGCCTTACCTGTATTAACGAAGGGTGTCAGGGGCTCCACACTTGGTTAGCATTTTGTTTATATGTGAAATTAGCTGAGGACAAGTTTCAGCTAACAGGATTTTGGGAATGTCAGGACTAGTAGATTGTCAATGTCATTTTATAGTATTTTATTTTGGACAAATTATGTAATTAAGTCTCGCGGGACAATGGTCGCATAATATGTTTAAATTTTAAAAATTTAGCAAGTTTAGAAGAAGATCTGTATATTTAGCAAGCTATGTCTGTGTATGTTTGTAATACCCCGACCCAATTAGACAAAGTAAATTACTGTAATGACGTTTTTCTGAGCTTCAATATATGTTAATTTATTCGATATTTTAAATTGAAACTAATAGGCCTTAAATGTTAAAAATAGTACACGAAGAAAAATTAGACAATTAAAAAGAAAGGCGAAAATACGAAGAAATGTTTAAAACAATTAAGACACAATTTAAAAATCTGACAAATAATGCCAAAAATTGCCAAACAAGGCATAAGAGGGAAAAAAGGGAAAAATGAAGCCAAAAGGTGGCCAAAAGGGTTTGAAGACCAAAATGGGGAGATATTTACAGCCCAAAATGAATACGATATGGGCTGTTGATAGGAGCATAATATTCAGTGTCACGTCCCGAAACCCACCCTCTGCGGATTACCGGATCGCGACCGCCGCCCCGAGACCCGAAGGCCTCAATGTCACATCCCGAACCCCACCCTACGCGGATGTCGAGGACGTGATGCCAGTTAGCCGCCACGCGACCAACCGAAGGCAATTTCTGAACTTTCTAGTGAATTGCACTCCGACTGTAGGGTCAGATGCAGCGGAATTTAAAACTTTTCTTTTTTTTTTTCTTTTTTATCACGGGAATGCAACTCATGTATCCACCGTAGGATATGTATCACACAGAGCAAGTCTAAAATCCAACAACTAACAACTCAACCTCAGAGCATATCTATAATTCGACATATAACAACAGAGCAGAACTATAATCTCTAGAGTACCTTTTAGATCCATGAGCCATATCAAAATTCAGTACATATCAGTCAAGTCAGTCATAGTACATCACTCTCCCGATTAAATAGATTCAATCTTCAATAATCCAGTCTCCACAGATCAGTGCCATCAGATCCAACAGATATCATTCCTGAAAAATGTTAGGGAATGGGGTGAGCTTCGAAAAGCCCAATGAGTAACACAGGTTCCCTGTCAAGGGTTTCAAAACCATTTCTTGTTTACAAAGCACAAGGGTAGTTCAGTTGTTTCTAAAATAGCAGTTTTATGAATCTACTTTAAATGCAGTTTCAGTAGAATAAAGCAGGACTGAACAAAATAAAACAACAGATCGGGACAGACAGAACATAACAGACCATATCAAGTATAACCGTACAGAACAGAACACAACAGGTCAGGACGAAGCAGAACCGAGCAGAGCAGGACATAACAAATCAGAACAGGATGAAACAAAGCACAACAAATCAGAACAGAATAGTAAATGATGCCAATATATCAATCAGAGACAAACAGGTCAGAATAGAACGGGTCAGAATAAAACGGGTCGAAATAGAACAGGTCAGAACGGATCACAATAAAACATAATAGAACGGAATGGAACAGAACATAACAAGTCATAACCGAACAGAACGGAATAAAACTTGACAAATCAGAATAAAACAAAATGGAACATAACAGAACGGAGCGAAAACAATATGTCAACCAGAGATACAGGTATATCATCAACGGAACGAAACAAGACAGAACTAGGTGGAAACAGTATATCAATCAAGGATACAAGTATATCATCAACGGAACGAAACGAATCAATATCAATCAGGACGAGTCATATCAGAACTGAACATGACGGAACAAAACGAAACAATACATCTATCAGAACAAGACATATCAGAATTGAACAGGACGGAACAAACTGGTACAATATCAATCAGGACGGATCAGGACAGAACATATCAAACATAACAAATCAGGACGGATCAGGACGGAACAGATCAAACATAACGAAACAGAACGGATCAGGACGGAACAGATCAGACATAACAAATCAGGACGGATCAGGACGGAACAGATCAGACATAACAAATCAGGACGGATCAGGACGGAACAGATCAGACATAACAAATCAGGACGGATCAGGACGGAACAGATCAGACATAACAAATCAGGACGGATCAGGACGGAACAGATCAGACAGATCAAACGGAACAGGTCAGGACAAAACAGATCAAACAGAACAGGTCAGACAGATCAAACAGAACAGGTCAGGACAGGTCAAACAGAACAGGTCAGACAGATCAAACGGAACGGGTCAGACAGATCAAACAGAACGGGTCAGACAGATCAACAGAACAGGTCAGGAAAGATCAGACAGAACGGGTCAGGCAAATCAACAGAACAGATCAGAACAGATTAGACATAACAGTTAGTTAAACACGTTCATTTGAAACGGTATTTAAAAACAGGAGTACAGTTAAAACATCAGAGTGACAGAACAGATCAGTTAAAACATCAGAGTAACAGAACAGATCAGTTAAAACATCAGAGTAACAGAACAGATCAGTTAAAACATCAGAGTAACAGAACAGATCAGTAATGAGCAGAGCAGAACAGTATAACAGAATAAACAGTACACTATGCACAGATTAAACAGTGCAGTATGCTCATATAGTGCTCAAGACTGAGGTGGTACCAAGAATCAGTTGTTCTTTTTAGAACCAGTTAAAAACAGCGATAGGTTTATTTCAGTACAGAACAGAGAAGCCAGACAGAGTAAAAATCATGCATTTGAGTAAGAGCATGAAATCAGTGTATCAGATAAAACAGTACAGTACAGTACAGTATTTTAAAATATAGTAACTAGACAGTGTACTTATACACCAATTCAGGAGTCAGGGTTACTCACAAACTGTTATGGTTATCTCCTTGCACAAACAATCTGATAACCTCCAAGTACGTCAGGCATCACCATGTATATCCTGAACAATCATCATCAATTACAGACAGATCAGAATTTATCCATTCAGGTCTTATTCGTCATCTTAGGTGTCTATCGGATTACCTAAGATAACCTAGTAGCCTATCGCCCTCTCATCGGGTTTCCTCCGGGGCTATTTTATTCTTAAATTAGGCTTAGCAGTCATCAGGATTATAACCTAAGTCATTAGACTTCAATCGTTATCAGTCAGTTACTTATTCAGTCTTAGGGGCAAAACGGTCATTTGTCACTTTTGCCCTGGACCCCTGTCAAGGTCCTCAGAATGGTCTTTATATCTTAAATATAAAGTCATACGTCTTTTAAACTCCAATCAGTATCAGTTAGGTTCTTATTTTAACGATAGGGGCAAAATGGTAATTTTGCCATTCTTGTCCCGGACCCAGTCGTGGTCCTCGGAATATCCCATATATCCTATATATGAAGTTCTAAGTCTTTTAGACTTAAATTGCTATCAGTTAGGTGCTTATTTAGCCTTAGGGGCAAAATGGTAATTTTGCCATTCTTACCCCGGACCTTATCATGGTTCTCAGAATGTCCCATATATCTTATATGTGAATTTTCGAGTCCTTTGGACTTCGTTTGGTATCTGCTTTAGATCATCGGGACACATCAGTCATTTCTCGTTTTACGCGTTGATAGTTCCGGAGTCTTACTTAGCCCTTCAATGTTCATAATTATACTTACGATAATTTATCAGATCAGATTGACCTTTCTCTTGCACTTACAGTGCTTAGGGGTATTTTGGTCATTTTACGTTTCGTAAGATTTTGACCCCGGTTCGTCATTTATTCGGGTATACAGTTTCACCAGTGTTCGGGTTTCTATCGGTATCAGTTTCGTCCCAATCGGACTTCATTTGGGCTTCGTACAGTATTAGGGGTAATTTGGTAATTTCATGCGTCATATTTTTCGGCACCTCAGTTCATAAAATGGACCTCACCATTGGGTCCAGAGTGTCCGACATAATCAGAATAGACTGTCTTTTATTTTTATTTGGGCCTGGGTACCCTCAGGAGCAATACAGTCATTTGTCACTTACAGGTCTGTATTTTTTCGGTACATAATTTCCTAATTTGGACTCTACCATTGAGTCCAGAATATTTGAAATGGTGGAAATACACTATTTATTTGCTTTATTTGGACTCCGTTTGACATATTAAATGTCCAGGGGTAAAATCGTAATTCTACCTATTTAATAAAATAATTAAATAATTATTTTATTATTTAATTAATTTTTCAGGGGCTTAAATGAATAATTTCTCAATGTTCTGGGCCACAGTACAATTTCCCAAATTAGTGGGGGTTAATCCGTAATTTTCAGAAACATTTGGGGGGTTAAATATAAATTCAGAAAATTAGGGTTCAGACCAGAGGGTTCAGGGGTTCAGAAACTGAACCAGTCCAAAACCTCCAAAAACCAACCGGTTTAATTCCCTTCAGAAAACCGGAATATAATAATCCAGTTATCCCCAATTTCCTTCCTATCCTCGTTTAGGTTATGCCCAAAATCCCAATTCAATTTGTTAAGCCCATAACCAAACAGGTCAGATTCAATTTAAAACAAAACAGTAAGCCTTCAAAACGGCGACGTGCCACTTATCCGGCTTTGCTACGGGTCGGGTCCCGACCCGAGTCCGATCCAGGACCCACCCGAGACCAAAATGGTCTCTGTCTTCTCCGGTGAAATACAGGGGTCTTCTCCGGCGCCGGTGGGGCAATTCCGGTGACTTCGTGGGTTCGGTCCAACGGGGTTCGAAAGGAAATTCCGTGATCTTTCTATCCCCGGTGTCGGTTTCTGTCCAAGGTCAAGTTTTAGCCGTCGAACAGTGGGTTACAGGTCGCGGCTCCGGTGGTGGCCGGTTTTCCGGCGACGTTTCCGTTTCATTTTCATGCGTTTTTGGGTTGTTTTAACCCCTGTTTTCGACCACAGGGACCTTTTGGAACCCTTAGGAAGTATTTGGTGCATTTAAAACTCACGAATCAGTTGGGTTGGGGAGATTATCATTTCGGCCAACCGAACCTGCAACCGCCTCTTCCTCATTGGTTTTTGGACCATTTCGGTCCATTCAACTTGAAAATGAATCCCCTTGGTGTCTAGATTATGCCCCAAGGGTCAGAAGTCTATTTTATGACAGTTGTTTAAAACCTTCACTTTTGAGGTCATCCATGGTGGCTGTTCACGGGTTTTGGGTGTTTCTACCCTATTCGACACTCCCAATCAATTCGGAACAGTTCTAAAGTCTCACAGAAGCTCACATATGCAGTCTATATGGCTCAATAAAGTCAAAACCGTAGTAAAAATCCAAACAGAAAATTTTAACAGTTTTTTGTGTTTACCTCATAAAACGACCACTGTTCCTCTCCATGGTTCGGATCCAGTTTCTGGGACCTTCCAGTACAGTCGTGCCCTCAGTCCTCCTCTTTTTGCATCGCATTGAGGACATACACATGCATGTTTACACCAAGTTGTACACACCACACCATGTTTGACCTCACATGGCTTCTCTCTCTTAACAGATCAGTTCTCACCTTATCACCTTCTCTGTATCAGTATATCAAACCCCCAAATTTCTGATCTCACCCTCACCATATATCACATATGAAATGGTTATTGATTTGTGAGATATACTGTAATATCCCGACCCGGGATACGTCACATATACCGAGGTAGGTCGGTTAAAACATGTAACTTAAACGATAAGATATGAATATCATAGTATTCTCATGGAAATGAAAGACTGGAGACTGTAATCATGGAAATGAATGACCAGGGCTGGGTAACACCCGAGCATTACAGGGCATTGCATCAAAATGCGTGCATGCACGCATTCTCATGCATGCATACGTGAACGTAGATACATAGCTTGATTGAAATCAGTGTATGCAAATATGATTTAAAATAGAATTAGACCCCCACATATACATGTATAAAAGAAGTGTATTTCATGTGTATATATGTATAAGATATAATGTATTATACATGTATGATGTATTTATGTATATATGTATATTTACATAAGAAACAAAAAAGAAAGGAAAAAGGAAAAAGGGGAACTGCCCTTGGGCAGTATGCAGGCACCAAAGAGAGTGTGTGTGTGTCGGCTAGGTGTGAAGTGTGTGTGTGTTATATATATATAATATGATATATATGTATACATGAGTGTAACACAAGTCTCTCAACCATTTAATGCAAAAGTTGCATTTGGCAGAGAGAATACAGACCTAGGTCAAAGAAAGAGGCCATAGAAGGGGGAGGAACCGAGAGAGAGAGAGAGAAAAGAGAGAGAGGCGGTGGAAACTTCTCTCTACAAATATAAGCCTACGGGTGTGAGTTTAAAGGCACAAACGAGACCAAAGTTGAGAGAACACTTTGGCAAAGAACTAAGGAGCATAAACAGGAAGTTTGGAAGGTCATAGTGGGCTGAAATCCGAAACCCAGGTAAGTACATTAAGTTCTGTTTTTGAGATTTTAAGCATGTATGTTTGATCTAAATTCAGGGTCTTAATAAGCATGCTTCTAGCTTTTAAATGCAAGAAAAATGATAGAAAAAGGTTTAGAAACCATGGAGATATCCCAAGTTGCAGGTTTCATGGATAATTTCGGGTTCCATGAATTTATGCTTAAAACTTTGATGTTTGGTTATGAAAATAGTCCTTAGAGGTGCAGAAAACCATTTAAAATGGATTAGGGTCAAAACAGTGTACAAATAGTCACGAAATAGGAAAGATATAGGTCACCGGAAAGTCGGTCGGAAACACTTAGGCTCTATTTCGTGAAGTTAGCAAGGGATTTAATGGAAATGGAAAATGGATTTGAAATCCTTGGGAGAAGAGGGAAAGAATGGCATTTAAAATGGGCCGGAATCTCACCGGAAAATGCGTGACAGTCGCCGGAGAAGACGACTGTTCACGCCGGAACCTTACCGGAGACGTAGGGAAGATGACCGGAAAAGCGTGGGGGCTATCGGGTCAAAACTGGAACGGATCCGGGTTCGGATCGGGTCGGTACTCGACCGGATATAAGGGGTTAAATGATACTGTGTCGTTTGGCTTTTTAATTTAAATGAGTTTTGGGCTGTTTGGTTGCATGGATAGTAAATTGGGAATTGGGTTTGGGGTTATCCAAACCAAGGATAGGATAGAAAATCAGGGTTATTGAAATCCGGTTTTTCAAATGAACTGAACCGTTTGGTTCAAGGGAAGAATGGACCGGTTTAGGGTTTTTAGGTCTGAACCAACTGGTTCAGACCGCAGCTTTTAGTAATTGTGAACCGGCCCCAAATGTTTTGAAAAATTACACTGTTGCCCAAACATAAAAAATTAATTAAATATTAATTTTACAATAATGCCCCTATTTCAAAATTGGGTCAAACGAAGTCCAAACGATACAAATGAATAGTCAAAACCTATTATCTCGGACGTTCTAAGTCCAATGGTGGGATCCGTTTTATGAGACGGAACCCCGAAGGATAAAATACTGCAAAAGTACAAAATAACTATTTTGCCCTTTTTAGTACAAAAGTCCAAATGGAATTCCGCGAAAGCCTAAACCGACTTTCTTCGGCATTCCAGACTCAATGGTAAAGTCTAAAATAGTATTTGAAATACTTATGATAGAAAGGCATAAAATTTGATGAATAGCATTTATTCTGAAACGTATTCACTGATATATAGGAAACTCGAAAGGCAAGGGTTTACTCACGGATTCCTGATCTGAAATCACGATAGAGGTAAGTGGATCACTCTCTCTTACATGTGGTGTTTCCACAAGCCAAGTTTATTCTTTTACTGCCAAATTTGTACTCTTGAAAGTATTGATATCTTTGTGTTCCACATATCGATATTTGCTATCTTGTGGACGTATCATTGACTGATGTATCACTGTTATCATGTTCACTGTGCTTTGAAAGCACATATGTTATTGCTATCCACTTGTGATATTGTTCTATCTCGTGGACATTGCTTGACTGTTATATCATTGTTATCATGTTGAACCATGCCTTGAAAGGCCTACTGTTGTATCCTTATTGAATGAATGATATTCCATTTTTATACTCTATGGAATTACTATGATCATGACATGTTTATGGACACGGGAGTTGCGCTCAGTCACAACACCCATCTTGTCACGACCCGAAACCCACCCTAAGCGGATTACCGGATCGCGATCGCCGCCCCGAGACCCGAGGGCCCCGAGACAAGGCTCGCATATGCAGCGGTATCGAATAGATGTGCAACATACGTTTTGCGGAAGCGTGAAAAACTTTTTCTTTTCTTTTATCATTTTTAAATTATGCACATCCGTTCAGTACTGCCGCTCCATACATAGCATACATGGTTACACATTCAGAGTATAACTAAAAACTTAAAGACTTCATACATTCATACCATACATAACCGATTTTCCCAGAGGGCTTATTACATGACCTTACTATGTCTACTAATATAAAAGTACTATTAGAGTTTACAGACTTATCAAAAGAGACTAATTAACCATGTCCTCCCAAAATCAGCAGGCTTGTCATCATCGTCCTTAAATCCAAACTGCTGCTAATTACCTGAAAGGGGGGTCCGAACAAAGTCCGGGTAAGCTAATCTAAGCTTGTGAGCAATTCCAGTATTCGTCATGGTGTTTTTCAATTGGCAGTGGTTTAGTACATAAGAGTTCGTAAAATAGTCACCGCCAATCGTTCATATAATTGAATACAAGATATATGCATTCCTTAAAACATGTAGCTGTGAAATATTTAAAACATTCAAGCTAAACTTATACATGTGAACTTTAAAACATATAACATATCATGTATTTCTTAAATAGAGTATATAAACTCAACATATGCTTAATGAAAATGAGAGTAAAAACTTGCTTCCATTTTCAAATCATTTGTCGTCTTATCACTTCCATTAGTGGAATCCGTTTCGAACCGGAGTCCCATATTACTTATCTATGGAGATATCTCATCTGCCTGAGGGATTAGATCCTGCTACCGGGCATTTTACAGGGCAATTGAGTTCCGAAAAACCCAAAATCCTGCCTATTTTACAGGGCAACTGAAAACTCAGAATCCTGTCTAAGTGCTTATGCACCATTCATCTTGTAAAACATTTATCATGTGACTTGTCTTATAGATACTTTTCATAAATTCGTAATAAACATTCGTATACTTGAAATAAGCAAATTCAGAATATTTAACAATAATTGCATTTTAACTAGACATGCTAAAAAGTATTTGAAGGAAAAATTGTTGCAGAACCCAATCACTAAGCATGTCACCATGAATTTTTAAAACAGAACAATTAAAAATTGAATCATGTAAATACTGAATTTGAAACTTCAAATACTTCATATCTTATACTTAAAACCCTTTTTAAATCATGGAGTCAAATTTCCAATTCAAACACAGGGTTACTCACCTTGAACTTTTAGTCCTGCTCTATTTGGGTGCTTTGCCCCTGGCTTCCTTTAACCTTTGAAGCCATTCCTGCAATGTTTCCGTATCTTCCCCTTTCTTAAGCTGTTTAGCGGCTAATTGCTCCTTTGTTATTGTCTTGTAAATAAAGGGGCTTACGCAGCATACTTCATTTGTTTTAGAAATTCGGATACGATTTTGAATCAGCTGAAGTTGTCTTTCTAGCTGTTCCCGGAAAGCTTGCTGTCTTGGGTCACTTGCCAATTGGGCCCTTGTCTTCATAGGAGTGACTTCCTTTTCTTGGCTCATTTTGTGTTTAATTAATTATCTGTTTAAAACACAATTTATCATGTCAAGAAAAATAGATTTCTACAATCATACTCTTCTGGGAGTTCCATTAACTTTAATTTAAAGTTATTTACTTAACATGTTTACGTGTCGTGTCTTATCGTATTTCATTTCTCGTATTTGCCTCAGTTTAGTTCTTTGGCAACATTTCAGTTCATAGTCATCTAACAGATGCTATTCATCAAATTTTATGTCTTTTCATTTTAGACATTTCTTTAGGTCGAATAGACTCTACCATTGAGTCCGGAGTGTTTAAGAAAGTCAGTTTAGACCTTTTCTGATTTCATTTTGGCTTTAGGGGTACCAGGGGTATTTTTGTCATTTTACCCTCCTTACGTGTCTTTATTTTTCGGGACCCCGTCTCATGTCGTGGACCTCACCATTGGACTCAGAAGGTCCAAAATAGTAAGAATACATTAATAATTTGTCAATTTTGGTCAAGGGGTATTTTGGTAATTTACCCCTTACGTGACTTTATTTTTCGGGCTCCGTCTCGTAAAACGGACCCTACCATTAGTCTCAGAATATCCGAAATAGTAAGGATACACTATTCATTTATTAAATTTGGACTTTGTTTGACTTGTTTATGGGGCAAGGGCATTTTGGTCATTTTGACATTTTCTAGGGGTCTTAAATTTTTCGGGACCTCATCTCATGTTGTGGACCTCACCAATGGGCTTAGGGGGTCCAAGATAGTAAGGTTACATATATAACTTGTAATTTTTGGACAACGGGCCATTTCGGAGTAATTAATTTAATTAATCAAATTTAATTAAATTAATTATAACATGTAATATATATATTATTAATGGGGAAAAAGGAATAGGTTGAATAGGATGGCACGCTGGCCAGCGTGCCATCTCCCTCCCCATACATCACAGGATCGAATCCCAACAGGTGCGGTTGCACCTTTTATTTTCTTGTTTTATTTTATATATATTTTATATATAAATTCTGCCCCTTGAGTGACACACGCGCATGCGTGGCCGAGTGGAAAATGAGGGCTTCCCCACGCGCGAGGGTTAGGGATCGAAACCCCTTAGCCACGATTTGCTTCGTTCCTTTTATTTTTTACAACACGGTTTATATATAACCGTATACGCCCCTAAACGGCGCCGTTCCAATAACTCGGTGGCAAGCCCCAAGGCTGCCACCTGTCCCGAGTTCACCCACCGTTTTAAACGGTGCACGAGTCGACTCGGTCGTCTTCCCCGGGCGACCGACTGGAAACCCTAATGCCCGATTTCCTTTTTCTCCTATTTCGTGACGTTTTACTCTTCCAAGCTCGACTGTTTTTGTCCCAATTTATCTCTAAGGTTCATACAAATCGATTGGCATTGATTTTGAGCTTTAAAACTCCTTCACATGTTCGGTTTTGGACATGATAGCTGAACCTGTAATAGCCTCGGTTCATACTCGTTTCTTGACCATTTGTTATGAGGTTTGGCTTGTTGTGATCCCCTCTTCATGGAGATCAATTTTTCATTTAAATAAACGGCTTAAATCATGAGTTTAGAGGTTTGGGGTGTAGACCCGAAACCTGCAACTTAACATTTGAGGGCCTTTGTTCATGCTTTTTGGTCGCGGTCACACGTTTTTAACATGTTTGTGTGGTCTAAAAGAGGTCCCTATACACCAAACCAAGTTTGGTTTCCCCTCGATCAGACCTGCTTGAGCAAGGTCCATCCATGGCCGTGGCTTATGGGTCATGCAACCTTAGGTGTTTTTAAGCTAGATTTTCATGCTTGTTAAGGTTTAGACGTGTTCTAAACATCATATATACAAAATGGAAGCTTTAAATCAGTTCATATGTAGAGAAATTCTAGAGAGGGAATTTTGACAGTTTTGAACACTCTCACCTTTTTGGTTGGTTTTCCTCCTCTTTCTTGCTTTAATCCTTCTTCTCTTCTCTTCAGTTCTTGTTCTTTTGGTTTCTTTAGCAAGAAGAAAGCATGATTTACATGCTTGGCCTTTATAGAGAAGTGACCGACTCTTCTCTCTCCTCTATTCTCTCTCTCTCTCTCTACAGCTATCCTCCTCTCTCTCTACATTCTGAATTCTAGCCCTACATAGACTCCCCATCCCATAAATTTAGCCTTCTCTCTTTCCTACTTTGCATTAATTTCCCATAGATATTTATACATATTATATACATATATATACATATACACATATATATACAAGACACATACACACACTTGCCGACACACACACACACACATTCACATTGTTCACCTCTTCACTTTTCATCTTTTTCATATTTCATTTTATTTAATATATATATACATACATTTAATTAATATATATATATATATATATAAATTCTTATAATTAATTAATTAATGTAATAATCAATTAATTATATATATATGATTTTCTTCCCTCGTAGTACATGTCATGTGACCCGGTATCCCGGGTCGGGATATTACACATCTGATGCTATCTGGTTGAATGGGACCTACGGGTCAAGTCCGTGAACGGACAAAATGGCAATTTACTGGAAATTGATTGGGGGGTATGCCGGGCCCCAAAAGATCGAGGGTCTGCCGAGCCCTGAAACAGAATAACAGCATCTTTTATGATTAACAGAACTTGATTGTTGAATGGCACTATTCCTTATAATTCTTCAAGTCTCGAAAGACTTACATTGATTGATTTGATTGTGATCGGTTCATTGTGGCAGTACTTCATTGTTGTTATACTTTCATTTTACACTATTACTTCTGATTGTGTATTGTGATTACCTTTCATTGGCCCTCGTGGCAATTATGTTCATTGGCTATCACAGCATTTCCCTCCTTATGATTGGCTATCATTATCTTATTCATGGATTCACATTGATCATCGATACCAGTGTTGGAGATCTGTTTTACTTACTGAGCTTTGTAGCTCATTCCACCCCATTTACCCCCATTTCAGGTGATGACGCTGCGAGACCCCAGTAGGAGTCTGAGAGCGTAGGGGGACATTTTGAAGTATTGTATCAGTCTATGTTAGTTCTCCCATGTATTCACCACCCCCGGGTGCTGGTTACGGTTTAGTTCTCATTTTGAATTTTGTAGAACTATGTCATGTATTTAATAGATTTCCGTTGTTAAATTTATTTTAAAGACTTCCACTGGATTACTGTAATAGATAAAGACTTCCGCTGTTTAAATGTTTAAATTTTTAGTACATTTCATATTAGTACTATGATACAGGAATGGAAAAAGTAGGGACGGCCTTCGGGTCGGCCCCGCGACACGAGATCCGCATAGGGTGGGTTCCGAGTCGTGACATATACCATCATTGGCTTGCATGCATTTGGGTTAGGGGAGGGGTCATCATGTGATGTATAGGCATGATAGCCTGGGGGCATAGGGTGATGCATGCTGATGTGTTGCATACTTGTTCATTGGTCACTTGGGAGGTGGCCTATTCAGATTTGTATGTATATACATTTCATTGTATATATGGTCACAAAGATGCCACTAGCCCAGTTGGTTATTTTTTGGATGAGGTTTCTTTTCACTCAAAGGTCAAGGGTTCAATTCCCTTGGCCTCCCATTTGGCCATTTTTCCCATATTTTCGGTTAAGGCTACGTTTGGTTGCGCAGAAATTCAGTTTCAGTATCTCCTTCATAACTTTCATTCCGTAACTCCCTTTTCGACACGGTTTGTTCCGGGAGTTTCATATTTCAGTTATCTTCAGTGTCAGAGGTTCCGTGTCATTTATTAAACATTCGAGATTTTTCGGGTTAGCTAATTCAGATTTCGTTAGTGTTAAAGCGGTGTTATTTCACCGAATTAATCAGTAATTGGGTTCGGGTATTTTACCCTTTTCCTCCAGACATATTTAATTATTTTATCGGTCTATCATGACCGCCGGGATTATGATTAATTCCCTAGATCATTCGATAAGCCAGTATTAATTAATAATTGATAACTAATTATTAATTACACAAAGTCGGGGTGTTACACTCAAGACAAGGCTCGCATCTGCAGCGGTATCGAATAGATGTGCAACATACGTTTTGCGAAAGCGTGAAAAACTTTTTCTTTTCTTTTCTCATTTTAAAATTATGCACATCCGTCCGATACTGCTGTTCCATACATACATACATGGTTACACATTCAGAGTATAACGAAAACTTAAAGACTTCATACATAAATACAATACATATTCGGTTGCCCTGGGGGCTTATTACATATTCTTACTTTGTCTATTCATACAAAACGTACTACTAGTGTTCATAGGTTCTTCAAAAGAAACTACTTAAACATATCCTTCCAAAAACAGCTAGACTTATCGTTGTCGTCCTTAAGACCCTGTCTGCTGCATCACCTGAAAGGGGGGTCCGAACAAAGTTCGGGTAAGCTAATCTAAGCTTGTGAGCAATTCCAGTATTCGTCATGGGGTTTTCAATTAGCAGTGGTTTTGCACATAAGAGTTTGTAAAATAGTCACCGCCAATTGTTCGTATACTTTGAATACAGAATATATGCATTCCTTAAATCATGTAGCTTTGAAATATTTAAAGTATTCAAGCTAAACTTATACATAAGAACTTTAAAACATATAACATATCATGTATTTCTTAAATAGAGTATATAAAACTCAAACATATGCATATTGAAAATAAGAGTAAAAACCTGCTTCCATTTTCAAATCATTTGTCATCTTATCACTTCCATTAGTGGAATCCGTTTCGAACCGGACTCCTATCTTACTTATCAATGGAGATATCTCATTTGCCTGGAGGATTAGATCCTGCTACCGGGCATTTCACATGACAGGTCAATGAGTTACAATAAGAACCCAAAATATTGACTATGTGGTTTTTGACAGGTCAATGGGATCCGAAGAAACCCAAAATGCTGCCTGTGTGCTTATGCACCATTATCTTATAAAATATTTATCATGTGACTTTTCTCATAGATACTTTTCATAAATTCGTAATAAACATTCGTATACTTGAAATAAGCAAATTCAGGGTATTTAACAATAATTGCATTTTAACTAGACATGCTGAAAAGTATTTGAAGGAAAACTGTTGCAGAAACTAATCACTAAGCATGTCACAATGGGGTTATAAAATAGAACAATTTAAAACTGCATCATGTAAATACTGAATTTGAAACTTCAAATACTTCATATCTTTGAACTTAAAACCTTTTTAAATCCATGGAGTTAAATCTCCAATTCAAACACAGGGTTACTCACCTTGATTCTTTAGGGTTAGTGCTAAAAATGTGCTTTCCCACTTTCCTTGTAGTTCCTAAGAACAATTCATAAACATCTCATCAACTTTACATTCATTGTAATATCATCTCGATATTCCTTAACTTATGCTTAAATCGTATTAGATCCTAAAACGATTTTATAATTTCATAGGTACTTAATTTAACTCGTACTTGTAACCTATGACATAATTTAATGTGTTAGAAATTGAATTTATTTCAATTTATACTCTTCTGGGAGCTCCATTAACTTTAATTTAAAGTTATTTATTTGACATGTTTACGTGTCGTGTCTTTTCGTATTTCATTTCTCGTACATACCTTAGTATTAGTACTTTGGCATTACTCTAATTTATAGTCATCTGACAGATGCTATTCATCAAATTTTATGTCTTTTTATTTTAGACATTTCTTTTGGTCGAATAGACTCTACCATTGAGTCCGGAGTGTCGAAGAAAGTCGGTTTAGGCTTTCCTAACATTTAATTCGGACTGTTATATGTAAAAGGACAAAATGGTCATTTACTATTTTACGTGTCATATTTTTCTGTACTTCGTTTCGTAATTTGGACTCCATTTTTGAGTCCGGGATGTCAAAGAAAGTCAATTTAGGCCTTCTCTGATTTCATTTTGGCCTTAGGGGTACCAGGGGTATTTTGGTCATTTTACCCCTTTACGTTTCTTTATGTTTGGGACCCCATCTTGTGTCGTGGACCTCACCATTGGACTCAGAAGGTCCGAGATAGTAAGAATACACTAATAACTTGTTAAATTTTGGTCAAGGGGTATTTTGGTCATTTACTCCTTACGTGTTTTTATTTTTCAGGCCCCGTCTCGTAAAATGGACCCTACCATTAGTCTCAAAATATCCGAAATAGTAAGGATACACTATTCATATGTTTAATTTGGACTTCATTTGCTCTATTTATGACCCAAGGGTAAAATAGTAATTTTACCTTAATTATAAAATAATTAAATAATTATTTAAATATTTTTCCAGGGGTGTAATTAAACAAAATTCTCAAAATTTGGGCCACAGAAGAATTTCCCAAAACATTTGGGGTCAATTCGTAAATAACAAAAGATTTGGTTTGGTTAAATTGATTTAAAACCAAAAACCAAAGGGTTTAGTTAAATTAGAAGTGAACCGATCCGGTCTGGTTGTAAACCAACCGGTCTATCCGGTTTATTTACATGTGGCTGACGTCATCATGACGTCAGCCCTAGCGTCCATTTAAATTAAACCAAATGCAAAACGCCGTCGTTCCATTTTTTCGGTGGCAAGCCCAGAGGCTGCCACCTGTCCGAGTCGACTCAGCCTCATTTAAAGGCCGAGTTGACCCGTCTTCTTCTTCCTCACGAGACCGACTGAAAACCCTAATTACAGGTTTCCTTTTCCTCTTATTTCGTGACTTTCTACTCAACCATTCTCTACTGTTTCTAACCTAATCCATTTCTGGTACATTGGTTTAGAGTTTGGCATTCATTTCAGGCCTTAAAACCTCGTCATATGTTCGGTTTAGGACAAGATAATCCAAACTGTAAGTTGTTCGTTCATGCTCATTTCCGAACCAAATTTTATGAGGTTTCGTTTGTTATGATCCCCTCTTCATGGAGCTTCATTTCCCATTTAAGAAAATGGGTTTAAACGTAAGTTTGTGAGGTTGGGATTTTGAACCCGCACCTGCAACTCAATATTCGAAGGGCTTTTGTTGGGATTTTTGATCGCGGCTAGGGTTTTTCATGACCCTCATGACCTCATCTTGAAGTCTTGGTAGGCTAGAACCCATTTAATTTCACCCATTTCAGACCTGTTCTTTTGAAGGTCATCCATGGCAGTCGTTCTTGGGTTTCCTTTTTAAAGTGCTCTAATACTAGATTTTCATGCATGGTTCAGCTTTAAACATATATTGAACATCATATAAAGAAAACAAACTCTAAAACAGTTCATATCCATTCTATATTTTTAGAGAGAGAAAATACCTGTTTTTGATGTTCTGTATCTTTCTCTCTCTCTGATTCTCTACTTCTTCTTCCTTTAGCTTCCTAATGCTCTCCAGGATCAGTTTCTTACGAACCAAGCATGCTTTGCATGCCTTGGCGTTTTAAACTCTCACCACCGACCCTTCTCTCTCTTCATTTTCTCCTTCTCTCTCTACACTTTTGCAGCCTCTATTTTTGACCTTATCAACCTATCTTACACTCCATTAATTCTGCTTTTCCATTTTGGCAGCTTACATTAAATGGATCCTTGATATTTTTGTGACATATGTATATTATATATATACACACACAAACTCATCTACACCCACTCACACACAACAGCCGACACACACACCCACTTGCACTACTGTTCACATATATATATATATATATATATATATTTCCTCATATACATGTATATTTAGTTATTTATATATATATATACATGCTTATACACACTTGATAACATACACACACAATACACCATAAATGTGTGTATATGTGTGTTTATTTAAAATTAATTTAAATAATTAAATATACTCTCATTTTTGAAATTAATTAATTATTTAATTAATTAATTTTTCTCTTAAGTGTAAAAATCTTACACAATTTTTCTTAACCTCGTAACTCGTGCCATGTGACCCGGTATCCCGGGTTGGGATATTACATTCAGTATTTTTAATTCCTTTATATTTAGTTTTGTGACATATTTTCTATTGAAGTGAGCTAATTAATTCATTTATTGAATTAGGGAAGCATTGATGGTAAAAGAATAATTTTGTGTAATTTTTGGTTTTTGGATAGATTTTACCTATATAGCTTCATTTGAGATTTGGATGATGTTAGAGTTCGAGAATGAGGAAGTGGTCTTCATGAAGTTTGTAGAGGACGTCTTGGGCTTTCCAGAAAGTTCTGGCTTGTATAAATCCGAATTCGTTTGGACCACCAAACATTGTTTCGAAATCAGGTCTGGAAAGCTGTCCCGCGCAGTGGAATCCTGTCCGACCAGCCAACTTCAACGGGCCATAACTTGAGTTTCTGAAGTCCAAATTGGGTGATTCAAAATTCTAAAATTATCTACACATCCAGAGCTACAACTTTTGTGAAGAGCCCAAGTCAATATTCAGTCGTTTTGAAGTATAAAAATAGCTTTCAAGACTCAGCCCAATTAAAGTGCGGCTGAACTAAAGTTTAAGTGTGGGGCCTAGGTTGGAAACAAGGAAACCCTAGCGTATAAGGAGTTGGTGGCGGCTGATTCAAAAAAAAAAAAAGAAAAGAAAGGAGGCAGCGCTGAGAAAATACTGAAGGAAGCCAGGGAGCGGTGCGGCGCGCACAGGACAAATAATTGATTAGTTTTCTTATTTCAAGTATGTCAGGCTAGATTTTCAATTCAGTTCTAGGGGATTTCGAACCCACATTGCAGTTTAATGGTTGAACCAATACAGTAACGTTATTTCTCCCTTTTCTTATGAATCTGTTCATAATAATCTATTTTAATTGTTTATTGATATTTAGTTTGATTGATTTAATTAAGGCCTGTTAAATTGATCAGATTATTATCAATTGATAGATTCAGGAAGTATATTACGTAATTGATATGATTCCTAATCAATTGTGGCAAATAGTGATAGATGATTGTGGTCAAGCTTTTGTTTATTGCTATGATTATCATGTCCTAAGTTAAACAGTCCGAACTTGTGTGATTATTGCTTAGAATAATCTAATTTCCTAAATATTCATGCTGCCATTGTATTAAATTTAGAGAGCTTGTTCTAAATTGTATAATGGTTAGAATCTAATGGAGAGCTTGTTTCATTAGTCAGGAACTAAGGGAAATTTCGAGTATCAGAGCTTGTTGTTACCTAAGATTATTAGATTCATTGAAGGGTAAAATAATGTTATAATTGATTGATTGTTCCATTAACTGCGAGGGTGAGATTGAACCGCAGAACTGAAATTTTTAATTCATTAATTTCTGTTATTAATTTAATTTTCATTCGTAATTAGTTTGATCAAAATTCCAAACCCCCCCATTTATTGTTTTGCTATTAATTGGATCTTAGTTTAGAATTAGTTAGAATAAATAAAAAATAAATTGTGGACACTCTGTCACGACCCGAAACCCACCCTATGCGGATCTCGTGTCGCCGGGCCGACCCGAAGGCCGTCCCTACTTTTTCCATTCCTTTATCATAGTACTAATATGCAAAGTACTAAAATCCTCAAACAATAACAGCGGAAGTCTTATCAGTAATAGTACATCAGCGGAAGTCTTTCAATATACAATGTTAGCGGAAGTCTTTACAATACATAATATGGTTCTACATAAACAAAATAAGAACCAAACGTAACCAGCACCCGAGGGTGGTGAATACATGGGAGAACTAATACATAGACTGATACAGTTCCTCAAAAATGTCCTCCTACGCTCTCAGACTCCTACTGGGGTCTTGCAGCGTCATCACCTGAAATGGGGGTAAATGGGGTGGAGTGAGCTACGAGAGCTCAGCAAGTAAAAACAGATCTCCGACACTGGTATCGATAAGATACAAATCCATGAATAAGATTATGATAGCCAATCATAAGAAAGGAGATGCTGTAATAGCCAATGAGAACAGTTGCCATGAAGGCCAATGAATAATAAGTCACAATGTACAATCAGGAGTAAATGAAATAACATCAACTTGAATCTTTCAAAGATAACATAACAAGGATGTACTGCCACAATAAACCGATCATAATCAATTCAATGAAGAGTGTTTTTTCAGTTAAGATAAGTCATAAGGAATAGTGTTATTCAATAACGTAATCGTATCAATTCTTAGGAGATGCATTTACTCTGTTCTCAGGTAAAATGCCAATGTAAATGTAAATGAAATGCCAATGGAAATGCAATGAAAATGCCAATGTTTATGCCAATCAATTGCCGGTGGAAAGCCTTCGAGGAATTCATTCCTGCCACCTGTCCATTTATGTACTTGACCCTTAGGTCTCCACTCAAGTCGAAAAGCATCGGATGGATATTGTGACTGAGCACAAATCCCGTATTCATAACATATCATGATTATTCATAATTCCATAGAAGTATAAAATGGAATATCATATATTCAGTAAAGATATAACAGTAAGCCTTTCAAGGCATGGTTCACAATAAAGACATAGTAGTAAGCCTTTCAAGGCATGGTTCACAATAAAGACATAGTAGTAAGCCTTTCAAGGCATGGTTCAACATGATAACAACGACATAGCAGTCAATCAATGTCCACAAGATAGAACAATATCGCATTGTGGATAGCAATAACGTGAGGTACTTTCAAGAGTACAAGTTTGGTAGTAAAGAGAATAAACTTGGCTTGGAAACACCATATGGAAGAGAAAGGGAATTTACTTACCTCTATCGTGATTCTATCTCAGAAATCCCTGAGTGTACCCTTGCCTTTCGAGTTTCCTATATATCAGTGAATACGTTTCAGAATAAATGCTATTCATCAAATTTTATGCCTTTCTATCATAAGTATTTCAAATACTATTTTAGACTTTACCATTGAGTCCGGAACGCCGAAGAAAGTCGGTTTAGGCTTTCGCGGAATTCCATTTGGACTTTCGTACTAAAAAGGGCAAAATGGTCATTTTGCACTTTTACGGTATTTTATCCTTTGGGGTCTCATCTCGTAAAACGGACCCCACCATTGGACTCAAAACGTCCGAGATAATAGGTTTTGACTATTCATTTGTATCGTTTGGACTTCGTTTGACCCATATTTGAAACAGGGGCATTATTGTAAAAATCAATATTTAATTAATTTTTTATGTTTATAGTGAAATTTCTTAAAATATTTGGGGCCGGTTCATAAATTCCAAAACCTGCGGTCTGAACCAGTTGGTTCAGGACCAGAAACCCTAAACCGGTCCACCCTTCCCCTGAACCAAACGGTTCACTTTAGTTTAAAAATCGGATTTCAGTAACCCTGTTTCCCTATCCCATCCTTGGTTTGGATAACCCCAAACCCAATTTCAATTTACTATCCGTGTAACCAAACAAGCCCAATTCCATTTAAATTAAAAACCCAAAACGACACAGCATCACTTACCCTCTTATTTTCGGTCGGGTCCCGACCCGATCCGAACCCGGATCCGGTCCAAACTTAACCCGATAATCACACGACTTTCCGGTCGTCTTCCTCGGAACTCCGGTAGGGTTCCGGCGTGAACAGTCGTCTTCTCCGGCGACTGTCACATATTTTTCGGTGGTTTTTCCCCCCATTTTGAATGCCATTTTATTCCCTTCTTCCCAAGGATTTCAAATCCACTCTCGGTTTCCATTGAATCCCTCCCCATCTTCACGAAATAGGGTTTAAATATCTCCGGCCGATTCTCCGGCCAAGTGATATTTTCTATTTTCATGGCGTTTTGATCACTGTTTTGACCCCTAATTGTTTCTAACAGTTTTCTGCACATCATAGGGTCATGCTTGGGTCGATTAAACAAGGTTTAATGCATGAAATGACCCACGGCCGATTATTCTCTATAACCTGCAACTTAGAATATCTCTATGGTTTCTAAACCTTTTTCTATCATTCTTCTTGCATTTAAAAGCTAAAAGCATGCTTATCAAGACCCTAGATTTGGATCAAACATTCATGCTTAAAATCTCAAAAACAGAACTAAATGGCTTACCTGGGTGTTCGGATTTTTGCCCTCTGTGACCCTCCAAACTTTCCTATTTCTGCTCCTGAGTTCTTTGTCAACCTTTCTCTTAATCTCAGTTTTCTTTTTGCCTCTCAACTCTCACCCGTATGTACATATATAGAGAAAAGGGTTCCACCGCCTCTCTCCTCTTTCTCTCTCTCTCTCTCTCTCTCTCGGTTACTCCCCCTTCTATGGCCCCTTTCCTTGACCTAAGTTCTGTGTTCCCTCTGCCAAATGCAAACTTTGCATTAAATGGCTTGGGAGACTTGTTGGGCACTCATATATACATATATCATATTATATATATATAACACACACACACTTCACCCAACCGACACACACACACTGTACCTGCATACTGCCCAAGGGCAGTTTCCCTTTTCCCTTTTCATTTCCTTTTTATTTCTTATGCATATATACATATATACATAAACACCTAATACATGTATAATACATTATATTATATACATATATATACACACAAAATACATCTTTTTATACATGTATATACATGCATGTGTAGGGGTATTATCCCATTTTAAATCCTATTTACATACACTTATTCTAATCGAGCTATGAATCTATGTCCACGTATGCATGCATGGAAATACGTGCATGCATGCATTTCGATGCAATGCCCTGTGGTGCTCGGGCGTTGCCCGGCACTGGTTATACACTTCATCATTTATAGTTTCCATTTATTCATTTCCATGAAATACCCTAACATAGAGCTTAAAACCGCTCAGGTTATGCTATTCAGTCGACTTGCCTCGGCAAACGTGTCGTATCCCGGGTCGGGATATCACATTCTTACCTCCTTAAAAATAATTTTGTCCGCAAACTTAACAGTTCTAACTCCGGTGGTTCTCGTGGTTTCCATGGTTCTTTTAACATCATGACCTAATTCAATTAGGCGTTGACATTTACTGGATAAAATTTTCCTACTGAGAATCAAGTTTTACTGTCACATCAGATCAAGTTTTACTGTTACATCAAATTATTGTAAGATTCTTTCTATAATTTTCGAGCGTACCTCGAAATCCTCACGTGAATCTTAATTCCTTTCTAGGGTTTCCATTGGTTCTCGTACATGAACAAAATTTATAAAATTTCCTAAACATGGCATTTAAAATTTTATTCATTCAGTCTACTAATATACCTGGGGTATATATCATTTCCATGTATAACTTTCAGTGATAATGACTCTTTTAAGACTCGCCATTAATTCAATCTCATTTACCAAGTAAATATACATATCTTATAACAGTATGTAATTCATTTTAAAGATTTACAAATCTTTACATTTCTATCATGAAATCACTCAACTCATCAATGCCTTTCAAATTCTATAAGATGTAATATGTTAATCTAATACTTATACATCTATATTACGTACTCCACTTGTTTCATGTATAACATTTATCATCAATCATTCTCCTTGTGGAACTTGAACAGTTAATATGTAACTTAAGAGTTCTGTCTTTATGTTCAACTAGCAGTAAATGTTGAAACTATAAATCAGTATGTAGAGCAATCATCTTAACAATATTGAGCATTTTGTAAACAACTATAAATACCTGTGACTACTGGTATAGTAGCCTAATCATCTCCCAGTTCACTATAAAAGATCAATGGTCAGTATTCACATACGAGTCTATTTATCATATCGGGATTTACTCTGACTAGGTGTTATTGTTAACTCCACACCCTTTTCAGTGTACTTCTATTCCATGTCAATATTACTGTCAAACTCACCACTTTCCAAAGTGTCATATTTCCAATTCTATGTTACATTTTATCTTCAATGTGCACTATTTGTTTCCTTTGTTCATTAGGGAACGAAATTCCAGCTCTCACAATTTTCACAGCATGGAACAATTATTTAATTTGTAAACATCAAGTTCATAATCCGTAAATAGAAATTCAATTTTCAATAACTATCGTAATATAGAACGACCATCAATCATAATTATCAAGTCTATAATCGAGATATAGCAATTTGATTCTCAATGTCTCCCTCGATATAGAACAATCATTAAATTGTAACTTAATCAACATCAAGTACATGTTTCTATAAGATAAAACAATCATCAGTGTTTTCTAAATGTCATTTCTTCTATATCACTAAACCCAACTTCCAAGTATAGGTCAATCACTGAGAATACATGTGATCCTGATCTATATCTCGTGTTTTCTATGTTTAATATTTCTAACAATAATCCTCATGGTAACCATAAAATGGTTCAGTAAATGGCCCTAAGTTCACATGCTTTTCTGTTTAACATTTTCCACTAATAACTTCCCTGATCTAATAAAATCAGAAATCAATCATCCAAGTGTTCACTTGCTAAATTTAGTTTAGGAATTATATGATAACACAACCGAGTGTGTAAGGATCTTATAAGTGTCTAAACAGGTTATAATTAACTGGACGGGTACCTTTAGCTATCTGTGTAGGAGGTTGATCTTTCCCTGATGTCATAGAGACTGGTGAGGTGGGTGTGGCACTGGTCGTAGCCTTGGCTTTCTGAGGGCAATTCCTTGCGAAGTGTCCATCCTGTTCACAGTAATAACAAGTGTTTGTATTTCTAAGGCATTGCCCCTTGTGAGATTTTCCGCAGGTAGGGCATTGTAGGGGAGTTAGGTGTCTAATTGTTACTTCTTTTTGGTTAGGCACCCTACGTTTGACTTTTCTCTTTGCGATTCCTTGTTTACCCCGTGTGGTGATCTTTACTGGTACTATCACTTCGATGCACGTAGTTGACTGTTGAGGTTGGGCTCGAGGCAGAGATTTGAGAATCTCTTCCATAAGGTATTTAATTCGGTCTAATTGATCACTTCCTGTCTCAGCATTCTTGGTATGTCCCATTGCTGAAAACAATAAGTTTAGATAAGCATTTCTATATAGATCTACTCGTTCATGGTCCAACCGAGTCAATATAACCTACCGAGGTATTCCTTTTTGTTAACCCTATCTATAAAGATAACCCGTCAATGCATAAAATAACAATCAATGTTCACATGGAATCTATATCATAGAGACTTATGTTCTATCTATTGACTCCAACTCTAAGTGATCTATACAATTCATAACTATCGATGTATTTATTGAAATAACCATGTCTGTAAGATAACTAGTAAAGAGAACCCATAAGATATCCAGTCAATGGATGAGAGAATAATCAATGATCGTACAAAATCTACATAAAGGATATCAGTTACATCTATTTACTTTAGTTCTAAACGATCTATAAGTAATGGATTATTCCTCGCGTTAACCATGTCCGTAAAAGATAACCAATGAAGATAACCAATGAGATGACAAGTCAATACATAAGATGACAGTCAATGTTCGTATAAGGTAAAACGTCAGTCTTGTCTATCCATTCTAATTCTAGTCCTATCTCCCATGACTCACAATCGAACCTAAAGCTCTGATACCAAGCTGTCACGACCCGAAACCCACCCTATGCGGATCTCGTGTCGCGGGGCCGACCCGAAGGCCGTCCCTACTTTTTCCATTCCTTTATCATAGTACTAATATGCAAAGTACTAAAATCCTCAAACAATAACAGCGGAAGTCTTATCAGTAATAGTACATCAGCGAAAGTCTTTCAATATACAATGTTAGCGGAAGTCTTTACAATACATAATATGGTTCTACATAAACAAAATAAGAACCAAACGTAACCAGCACCCGAGGGTGGTGAATACATGGGAGAACTAATACATAGACTGATACAGTTCCTCAAAAATGTCCTCCTACGCTCTCAGACTCCTACTGGGGTCTTGCAGCGTCATCACCTGAAATGGGGGTAAATGGGGTGGAGTGAGCTACGAGAGCTCAGCAAGTAAAAACAGATCTCCGACACTGGTATCGATAAGATACAAATCCATGAATAAGATTATGATAGCCAATCATAAGAAAGGAGATGCTGTAATAGCCAATGAGAACAGTTGCCATGAAGGCCAATGAGTAATAAGTCACAATGTACTATCAGGAGTAAATGAAATAACATCAACTTGAATCTTTCAAAGATAACATAACAAGGATGTACTGCCACAATAAACCGATCATAATCAATTCAATGAAGAGTGTTTTTTCAGTTAAGATAAGTCATAAGGAATAGTGTTATTCAATAACGTAATCGTATCAATTCTTAGGAGATGCATTTACTCTGTTCTCAGGTAAAATGCCAATGTAAATGTAAATGAAATGCCAATGGAAATGCAATGAAAATGCCAATGTTTATGCCAGTCAATTGCCGGTGGAAAGCCTTCGAGGAATTCATTCCTGCCACCTGTCCATTTATGTACTTGACCCTTAGGTCTCCACTCAAGTCGAAAAGCATCGGATGGATATTGTGACTGAGCACAAATCCCGTATTCATAACATATCATGATTATTCATAATTCCATAGAAGTATAAAATGGAATATCATATATTCAGTAAAGATATAACAGTAAGCCTTTCAAGGCATGGTTCACAATAAAGACATAGTAGTAAGCCTTTCAAGGCATGGTTCACAATAAAGACATAGTAGTAAGCCTTTCAAGGCATGGTTCAACATGATAACAACGATATAGAAGTCAATCAATGTCCACAAGATAGAACAATATCGCATTGTGGATAGCAATAACGTGAGGTACTTTCAAGAGTACAAGTTTGGTAGTAAAGAGAATAAACTTGGCTTGGAAACACCATATGGAAGAGAAAGGGAATTTACTTACCTCTATCGTGATTCTATCTCAGAAATCCCTGAGTGTACCCTTGCCTTTCGAGTTTCCTATATATCAGTGAATACGTTTCAGAATAAATGCTATTCATCAAATTTTATGCCTTTCTATCATAAGTATTTCAAATACTATTTTAGACTTTACCATTGAGTCCGGAACGCCGAAGAAAGTCGGTTTAGGCTTTCGCGGAATTCCATTTGGACTTTCGTACTAAAAATGGCAAAATGGTCATTTTGCACTTTTACGGTATTTTATCCTTCGGGGTCTCATCTTGTAAAACGGACCCCACCATTGGACTCAGAACGTCCGAGATAATAGGTTTTGACTATTCATTTGTATCGTTTGGACTTCGTTTGACCCATATTTGAAACAGGGGCATTATTGTAAAAATTAATATTTAATTAATTTTTTATGTTTGGGCAACAGTGAAATTTCTTAAAATATTTGGGGCCGGTTCATAAATTCCAAAACCTGCGGTCTGAACCAGTTGGTTCAGGACCAGAAACCCTAAACCGGTCCACCCTTCCCCTGAACCAAACGGTTCACTTTAGTTTAAAAACCAGATTTCAATAACCATGTTTCCCTATCCCATCCTTGGTTTGGATAACCCCAAACCCAATTTCAATTTACTATCTGTGTAACCAAACAAGCCCAATTCCATTTAAATTAAAAACCCAAAACGACACAGCATCACTTACCCTCTTATTTTCGGTCGGGTCCCGACCCGATCCGAACCCGGATCCGGTCCAAACTTAACCCGATAATCACACGACTTTCCGGTCGTCTTCCTCAGAACTCCGGTAGGGTTCCGGCGTGAACAGTCGTCTTCTCCGGCGACTGTCACATATTTTTCGGTGGTTTTTCCCCCCATTTTGAATGCCATTTTATTCCCTGCTTCCCAAGGATTTCAAATCCACTCTCGGTTTCCATTGAATCCCTCTCCATCTTCACGAAATAGGGTTTAAATATCTCCGGCCGATTCTCCGGCCAAGTGATATTTTCTATTTTCATGGCGTTTTGATCACTATTTTGACCCCTAATTGTTTCTAACAGTTTTCTGCACATCATAGGGTCATGCTTGGGTCGATTAAACAAGGTTTAATGCATGAAATGACCCACGGTCGATTATTCTCTATAACCTGCAACTTAGAATATCTCTATGGTTTCTAAACCTTTTTCTATCATTCTTCTTGCATTTAAAAGCTAAAAGCATGCTTATCAAGACCCTAGATTTGGATCAAACATTCATGCTTAAAATCTCAAAAACAGAACTAAATGGCTTACCTGGGTGTTCGAATTTTTGCCCTTTGTGACCCTCCAAACTTTCCTATTTCTGCTCCTGAGTTCTTTGTCAACCTTTCTCTCAATCTCAGTTTTCTTTTTGCCTCTCAACTCTCACCCGTATGTACATATATAGAGAAAAGGGTTCCACCGCCTCTCTCCTCTTTCTCTCTCTCTCTCTCTCTCTCTCTCTCTCTCTCTCGGTTACTCCCCCTTCTATGGCCCCTTTCCTTGACCTAAGTTCTGTGTTCCCTCTGCCAAATGCAAACTTTGCATTAAATGGCTTGGGAGACTTGTTGGGCACTCATATATACATATATCATATTATATATATATAACACACACACACTTCACCCAACCGACACACACACATTGTACCTGCATACTGCCCAAGGGCAGTTTCCCTTTTCCCTTTTCATTTCCTTTTTATTTCTTATGCATATATACATATATACATAAACACCTAATACATGTATAATACATTATATTATATACATATATATACACACAAAATACATCTTTTTATACATGTATATACATGCATGTGTAGGGGTATTAACCCATTTTAAATCCTATTTACATACACTTATTCTAATCGAGCTATGAATCTATGTCCACGTATGCATGCATGGAAATACGTGCATGCACGCATTTCGATGCAATGCCCTGTGGTGCTCGGGCGTTGCCCGGCACTGGTTATACACTTCATCATTTATAGTTTCCATTTATTCATTTCCATGAAATACCCTAACATAGAGCTTAAAACTGCTCAGGTTATCCTATTCAGTCGACTTGCCTCGGCAAACGTGTCGTATCCCGGGTCGGGATATCACACACTCTCTGTGGGATCGACCTTTACTGAGCTAGCTACTGTGTTTATTGTGTTAAGAAGTAAGGTTAATTTATTTTTGGAGTGTTTTTGGAAGCGCGCCGTTAACACTCCAAAAATAAATTAACCTTACTTCTTAACACAATAAACACAGTAGCTAGCTGAGTAAGGGTCGATCCCACAGAGAGTGTCCACAATTTATTTTTTATTTATTCCGACTAATTCTAAACTAAGATCCAATTAATAGCAAAACAATAAATGAGGGGGTTTGAAATTTTGATCAAACTAATTACGAATGAAAATTAAATTAATAACAGAAATTAATGAATTAAAAATTTCAGTTCTTCGGTTCAATCTCACCCCCGCAGTTAATGGAACAATCAATCAATTATAACATTATTTTACCCTTCAATGAATCTAATAATCCTAGGTAACAACAAGCTCTGATACCCGAAATTTTCTTTAGTTCCTCACTAATGAAACAAGCTCTCCATTAAATTCTAACCATTATACAATTTAGAACAAGCTCTCTAAATTTAATACAATGACAGCATTAATATTTAGGAAATTAGATTATTCTAAGCAACAATCACACAAGCTCGGACTGTTGAACTTAGGACATGATAATCATAGCAATAAACAAAAGCTTGACCACAATCATCTATCACTATTTGCCACAATTGATTACGAACCATATCAATTACGTAATATACTTCCTGAATCTAGCAATTGATAATAATCTGATCAATTTAACAGGCCTTAATTAAATCAATCAAACTAAATATCAATAAACAATTAAAATAGATTATTATGAACAGATTCATAAGAAAAGGGAGAAATAACGTTACTGTATTGGTTCAACCATTAAACTGCAATGAGGGTTCGAAATCCCCTAGAATTGAATTGAAAATCTAGCCTGACATACTTGAAATAAGAAAACTAATCAATTATTTGTCCTGTGCGCGCCGCACCGCTCCCTGGCTTCCTTCAGTATTTTCTCAGCGCCGCCTCCTCTCTTTTTTTTTTTTTTTTTTGTTTGAATCAGCCGCCACCAACTCCTTATACGCTAGGGTTTCCTTGTTTCCAACCTAGGCCCCACACTTAAACTTTAGTTCAGCCGCACTTTAATTGAGCTGAGTATTGAAAGCTATTTTTATACTTCAAAACGACTGAATATTGACTTGGGCTCTTCACGAAAGTTGTAGCTCTGGATGTGTATATAATTTTAGAATTTTGAATCACCCGATTTGGACTTCAGAAACTCAAGTTATGGCCCATTGAAGTTGGCTGGTCGGACAAGATTCCACTGCGCGGGACAGCTTTCCAGGCTTGATTTCGAAACAATGTTTGGTGGTCCAAAAGAATTCGGATTTGTACAAGCTAGACCTTTCTGGAAAGCCCAAGATGTCCTCTACAAACTTCATGAAGACTGCTTCCTCATTCTCGAATTCCAACATCATCCAAATCTCAAATGAAGCTATATAGGTAAAATCTGTCCAAAAACCAAAAATTACACAAAATTATTCTTTTACCATCAATGCTTCCCTAATTCAATAAATGAATTAATTAGCTCAATTCAATAGAAAATATGTCACAAAACTAAATATAAAGGAATTAAAAATACTGAATATTATGCTCCTATCAAATTCCCCCACACTTAGTTTTTACACGTCCTCGTGTAAACAAAAACTGTGAACAAAACAATAGGTTCACTTGAATCCATTCAACTAAACTCTCAAAGGTCTTAAGTTCAATAGTTCATCTATGAAAATTAATGCTTAGACTAGCAGGAATTCGGTTAATACCTCATCAATCAATTCGTAACAACCTTGTCATTTTCCACTAAACAATTTCAAAATTCAAGTGCATGCATGCGAGTACTTTTCCTATGATCAACATGAATTCACAACTAAGTCCATATGAGAAAACAACTATGCACACTATTTCAAGACTCGAACGAAGCTCTTCCACTGTTACGTTTCACACAATTACTTTTTTTCCTTTTTGGTAAGTGCATTTTATGCTCCCTCTCACCTTTTCCCCACATTTTTGGTTAAGTGCGTTTTACGCTCCATCTCAACCCAACAGTGAATGCGTTTTACGCTCCATCTCACTTTATGCATGTGTTTATGAGTGAGTGCGTTTTATGCTCCATCTCAACCCATCACATGATTCAGTTACTTTACTTTTTTTTTTTTTATTTCTCTAACATAGCTCCATAATTTAAAAAAATGAGTAGTTAAACAAGTTATAAGTCTTGAAATCAATGCACATAGTCAGACATCCATACAACTTAGCTAATAAAACATGTATCTCATATTCAAGCACTCACGTACTAAGGAAATTTCAAAAACCACCTTGTATACATGACCGAGCTCTTTAGCTCATCTCAATGCCCCAAACTAACACCCAATTAACCCTCATTTCCCTAGGATTTCATAGGAACAAGAAACAGTCAAAAAAGAGTTTTAAAACTCCACGAAATAGGAAACCTTTGAAACCTACGATTAGGGCATCATAGTGTAGGGGAAAGAGGAATATGCTGAATAGTGGAAGGTTGGTCTCGGGTCAAATCAGGGTTTGGGTCGGGACCCACCCCATCGCATAAAAAGCTTTAGTGGAACGACGCCATATTGAGGGCTAGTTTTAATTTTAAAACTGAAATGGTTCTATTTGGCTACACAAATAACAAATCTAAATTAATAGGCCTCGGATGGAACAGGGATATCCTATCCCTGAATTGGGCTTTATCCGTTGTTTGCCTTTTTAAAAAGAAAAAAAAAACAAGGAACCTGCGGGTTTCGACCCATTGACGTGTGTATGTGTGAACCCTATTCCACACCTGGGAACCGCAGTGCCACTGTAACATCCCAACCTTGATTAATTAATAATTAGTTTGCTAATTATTAATTTGCACCGACATAAAGAATAATTAAGAAAATTAATCGAGAGTCTCTCGACGGTCACGATAGACCAACAAAATAATTAAGCACGTCAAAAATGAGGGTGTAATATCCGAACCTAATTACCAATTAATTAGGTGAGGTGATGTCATCTTAAGACTGTGGAAACTTGAATTAGAGAACTATGACGGCCACCAAGAAATAATAACTGACACGAGGCCTTTGACACTGAAGCTAACTAAAAAACAAAACCCTCGGAAGAAACCGTTTCATAAAAAGAGCAACAGAAAAGAAATTACGAAGAAAAAAGCTAAAACAAAATTCTGCGCCAGCCAAACAGGGCCTAAGCCTAAAATGTGGAAAATGTCCAAAAGTGAGGCCAAGGGAGTTTGAACCCTTGACGAAGTGGGGTAAAATTTTAGGCACCCAAAAATAAACCAAGTGGGCAGCTAACAACTTTGTGTCTAAATATACAACATAATTGTATATGAACCCAATTTAACCAAGGCCACCTCTTAAGCTGGCCAATGACCATACATGCAAACCCCTCATCATTAGCTCACATCATCCCCTTTCAACTCCTACATCAGTCATACGATCCCACCTAATTTCTGATATACATGCATTTATATATATATATATAAATAGATGTATATGTATATATATATATATATATATAAATAAATGTATATGTATAGGTATGCAACAATATATATATATATATATATATATAAACTACAAATCTTGGGACCCTCCAAAAAGAAAATCAGTGTGCTGCACTCAGACGTGAGTGAGTGAGCTTCTATATGTTGTGTGAATGCTAGAGAGAGAGAGGGGGGGTATTGTGTGAGAGGAAGGTGTTCATATACATGTGTGTGTATGCATGTGAGTGTCACCCAAGTGCACGTGAAGGAGACTGGGCAACCTTGAGGAGCATTGAAAGGATTTGAGCCAAGCCATAAAGAGGGAGGAGTTCATTATTCAGAGGTATAAACCTCAACTGTTGATTTTTCTTGTTTAAATTTTTGGTACTGTTTTGATGTTGTTGAGCCTTATCATTGCATGCATAATGTCTAGAAGGTGAAATCCTGATCGAAGCATGAAAATTTGAAACCTAAAACAGCCTAGAACTCTAAATCCGTATACAAACCTCCATGGATGGACCTTAGTGGTACAGGTCTGAAAATATCCACACCAAACCAGGTTTGGGTTGTCAAGACCTCAAATAGAGGCCATTGGTGTTCCAAAAACACTTAGACGCGACCAAAACCCTCAAAATAAGGCCTCCAAAACCTGAGTTGCAGGTTTCGGCCATGAAACCCAGCCTCTGTTTTAGGCCCTTAAACCTTGATTTTTGAATGAGGATAAACGCCCCATGTCACTACGGTCATGACAAACTAAACCATGCAAGTTTTGGTGATGAATTAAGGATTTACAAGCCAGTTGTAGGTTTGATTATCAAACCTTGGACCGAGCGTTTGAACTCGAATTGAGGCACAAAATGAATGCCAAGATATTGGCCTGACCCCCAGAAACTCGAACCACCCAAAAGCAGATGAAAACAGTGCTTGAAAATCCACGAAATTGGAAAAAATGGAAATAGTGAACTAAGGCTATAGTAACCTGGGCGATGGAGAAGACGACGAGTCGTTGAGTCGACTCGTCTAACTCGGCCAGACCCACCGTGTCGACTCAGACACGTGTTGAACCATGGGCAAGCCACCGTATTAATGAAACGACGTCGTTGGGTTTAAATTAAAAACTGAAGTTGGCCCGTTTGGTTACAGCTATATTAAATCAGAATAGGAATTAGGGATAACTGAAACATGGATAAGGGGCCAAATTGGAATAACAGGGATATGTTATTCCAGTTCTGTATGGTCTAATGAACCGATTGGTTCACCAAGGTTTTGGACCGGTCTAGGGTTTGACCTAGTGAACCCAACGGTCCAAGGGCTTAATTGAAAAAAATTAAACCAGTATTTTTATGAATTGCACTATGACCCCAATTGCTCTGAATAATTGTGTTCTGACCTAGCTTCTGAAAAATTTATGCATATAAGCCCCTGAAAAATAATTCAATAATAAAATAATTATTTTAATTATTTTATTAATTGGGTAAAATAACTATTTTACCCCTGGACACTGAATGAGTCAAACGAAGCCCAAATTGAATAAATAAATAATGTACTTTTACTATTTCGGGCATTCCGGACTCAATGGTGGAGTCTGATTTGGGAAATTAAGTCCCGAAAAATAAAGACACGTAAATGGTAAATGAGTGTATTGCCCTTGATGATACCTAGGGCCAAATAAAAATAAAAGATAGTCCATTTTGATTATGTTGGGCATTCCGGACTCAACGGTGGAGTTTGATTTGAAAAATTAAGTCTTAAAAAATAAAGACACGTAAATGGTAAATGACTGTACTACCTCTGATGATACCTAGGGCCAAATAAAAATAAAAGATAGTCCAATTTAACTATGTTGGACACTTTGGACCCAATGGTGAGGTCCATTTTCTGAACTGAGGTCCCGAAAAGTTTAGCCATACAACATGATTAAAATGACGAATTAGGGTCAGAATTTCACGAAACCATGTGAAATTACCAGAATTTCGTCTGATTGGAACGAAATTAATACCAATTGAAGCCCAGATACTCGTGAAACTGTATACATGATTAAATAACGAATTAGGGTCAAAATTTCACGAAAGTGTGAAATTACCAAGATGCCCCTGATGCTACACGAAATCCAAATAAAGTCCAAATGGGACGAAATTGATACCAATAGAAGCCCAGATACTCGTGAAACTATACACATGACTAAATGATGAATCAGGGTTAGAATCTCACGAAATGTAAAATGACCAAAATGCCCTTGAGCATGGTAAGTGCAGGTATAGGCTGAATAAAGGCCGATCTGATCCAATAAATTGTCATAAGCATAATTATGGAAATTGAAGGGCTAAATAAGACTCCGGAATAGTCAACGTATAAAATGAGAAATGACTGATATGTCCCGATGATCAAAAGCAGATACAAAATGAAGTCCAAAAGACTTAAGAATTTATATATGAGATATATGGAACATTCTGAGGACCATGACAGGGTCCGGGACAAAAATGGTAAAATTACCATTTTGCCCTTAAGGTTAAATAAGTACTTAACTGATAACGATTTGAGTCCAAAAGACTTAGAACTTTATATCTAAGATATATGGACTATTCTAAAGACCACGACAGGGTTCGGGACAAGAATGGTAAAATTACTATTTTTCCCCTAAGGTTAAATAAGTACTTAACTAATAATAATTGGAGTCCAAAAGACTTAGAACTTTATATTTAAGTTATGTGGACTATTCTGAGGACCACGACAGGGTCCGGGACAAGAATGGCAAAATTACCATTTTGCCCCTAAGGTTAAATAAGTACGTAACTGATAAGGATTGAAGTCTAAATGACTTAGATTATAATCTCGATAACGACTAGGCCTAATTAAAGAATGTAATAGCCTCAGATGAAACCCAATGAAAGGGTAATAGGCTACTAGGCTATCTTAGGTAATCCGATAGATGCCTAAGATGATGAATAAAACATGAATGGATGAATTCTGATTTGTCTATGATTGATGATGATTATTCAGGATATGCATGGAGGTGCCTAACATAATTGGAGGTTATCAGATTATCAGAACAAGGAGATAAGCGAGCAGTTTGTGAGTAACTTGGAACTTCTGACTTGGTATATAAGTTACACTGTCTAGATACTGTATTTTGATACACTATACCATTTTATATGCTATACTGTTTAAATGCAATTACTTAAATGCATACCCTTTTGTACTACATTACATGTGGCATGTTTTTGTTCTGTGATTGATATACTGGCATCCTGTATTATTCTATCTGTTCTAATCTGTTGTTCCATTTAGTTCAGTCCTGTTTTATTCTACTAAACTGCATTTAAAGTAGATTTATAAAACTGCATCCACGTGCCTTGTAAACAAGAACTGGTTTTTGAAACCCATGACAAGGAACCTGTGTTACTCACTAGGCTTATTTAAGCTCATCCTATTACCCTAACATTTTTCAGGATTTATCTCCATTGGATTAGAAGGCACTATGATATGACACGGATAGGCCGAGTGGCATTCCAAGTAAAAGATCTGATGGCACTGATTTGTGGAGACTTGGATTCTTGTGGATTGAATCTGGTTATTCAGGTAAGTGACATGATTTGATTGACTTCATTGATATGCATTAGATGTATTGGGACATGGCTCATGGTAATGGTACTCTAGAGATTATTTGGTGACTGATGATAGATGTGCTCTGATGTCTAGATTAGATATGCTCTGTGTTATATGTCTGATTATATACATGCTCTGTGGCTAGAGTTATTAGCTGTTTGGTTTTAGACTTGCTCTGTGGTACATACCTCTGTGGTATTTATAAACGAGTTGCATTCCCGAGATGAAAAAGGTTTTAAATTTCGCTGCTTTGACCCTATATTTGGAATGCAATTCGTTGGTAAGTTCAGAGTTTGCCTTTGGTTGGTCGCATTGTCGGTCGGTAAATCGACAAGGTGGCTACCTGGCATCACGTTCTCGATATCCGCGTAGGGTGGGGTTCGGGTCGTGATAGCCACTGAGGCACTTGGTTAAAATAATACTTAAATAAATATAAATATAAAATAAATAAATTAATTTAAATTAATAAAATATTTTCGGTGTTTGAATAAAATAAAAAAGTAGTGTAACCCAATATTTTTGGGTATTCTGGACTCAATGGTGGAGTTTAAATTACGAAATTAAACCTCAAAAAATGTGAACGGACAGACTAGATTAATCCCAAAAATATCCTGAAGGCCAACTAATGATACCAAACGACCCCCAAAAATTATGAAAATATGTACCTTAGAGTTTTTCAATATTTTGGACTCAACGACAGAGTTCGTTTTGCCAAATTAAATATCTAAAATACTGATACATGGAATGGGCTACTTTTAGGACATTCTAAAAAAATAACGATGCTACCAAGAGGGGGAATGTAAAAACCTGAAATTTTTTTTTTTATTATTTATGAAAAATTTTCAGTTTTTATAATTGTTATTAATATTATTATTATTATTATTATTATTATTATTATTATTATTATTATTATTATTATTAATGTTAATACATGGATGCAATGTGTGTATCTAGATGTGTATATATTTAAAAATTGTGGAAATATGTGTGTGTATTATACAAGTGTATTATAAATAATGTGTATATATATATATAATTATATGTATATATATATATGTGCCAGATTGTGCCCAACAGTGTGTGTGTGTGTCTACGGGTGTGTGTATATGAGTGAAAATATATATATATATATATATATATGTCAGCTTTGCATTTAATGCAAAGCTGCCTTGTAGGAAACTAGGGTGGCTTGAACAGAGAGGAAAGGTCAGAATAGTGGGGCTGTGCAAGAGGTTACATGAGAGAGTGGCTATGTGTATGTGTATATACATCGATCAATTGGAAAGAAAGAAAGAAAAGAGAGACAGAGAGCGAGAGAAGGAGTTTTGGAAAGGAGGAAGGAGATCTTGGAGCTTGAATTAAGCTTGGAGCCAAGAAGGTGAAGGAGACACACGGTTAGAGAGAGAAACCCAGAAAAGTGGTAAGTGGTTCATTTCTGATTTTTCATTTCCTTGCACATTAAATTGGTTTAATTCTAGGGCCTTATAGTGTACAAAATATGGATCATTTTGCAAAAGAAACCAACCGAAATGATTAGGAAATGAAGTAGAAATAGTGAGTTGCAGGTGAGGGTGAATAATCGGTTGGTTAGGAAAAACTTGTTTAAAACCTTATTATAATGTTTGGAAAATAATTCCCATGAGTGCAGAATCACATTGGGGTGAGAAGGGAGTCCAAACAGTGACTAACCAGTCACGAAAATGAAGAAGAAGGGTCGGCCGGAGAGTTGACCGAGAGGTTTGACCCTCTATTCGTGATTATCCAATAGTCTAAATCCAAAACCGAGCTAATATATGAAATCCTTGGGAGAAAATGAAGAGAACTACATTTTTGAAACGGTGAAAATCCACCGAAAAATTTTCGCCTGTGCTGGAAAAGGCGCCGGAACCTCGCCGGAGCCCTACCGAAAAAACGGGGAAGAAAGTACTGTGCACTCGGGTCCGATTCGGATCTCAAGTCGGGTCCGGGTTCGGGTCGGGCCAAGGCCGACCCACCCCTGCCACGTGTCGGCCTTATGTTTTAAATTAAAAATGGGTTAGAGGTTGTTTGGCTACAGGGGTATAAAATTAGAAATTGGAATTAAATTGGGAAGTAGGGATATCCTATCCCTGTTTTGGATTAGCCACTGTTTGGCTATCCAAATTAAGAATAAGAGATTTGGAATTTACAAATTTACCCCTGGACTTTTTAGAAATTAAGTTTGACCCCAGAACTTTCAGAAATTACACTTTGACCCCTAAACTTTTGAAAAATTATGATCTGACCCCACCAGAATAAAATATTAATTAAATTAATTAATTGAATTATTTAAATATTCTAAAATAATCCGGAGTCCAAATGGGACAAGTCATTAGTGTATTTTGACTATCTCGACCATTCTGAGACCAATGGTGAGGTCCGTTTTACGAGACGGGGTCCCCAAAAATAAAAGACCCGTAGTAACCTTTAAAATTACCAAAATGTCCTTGAGTTGTAACGTAGTCAAACGAACTTCAAATTAAGTAAACAATTAGTGAAAATTTATTCTTTCGAGCATTCTGGACTCAACCGTGGAGTCCGATTTATGAAAAGAGGTCTCGGGATGTAAGGACCCGTGAAGAGTGCAAAATGACTGTTTTGCCCTTTTAAGCTCAGATGTCCAAATTGAATTCCACGAAAGCCTAAACCTATTTTCTTCGACGTTCCGGACTCAATAGTAGGGTTCAATTTAGCAAAACAGAAACTTATAAAATAAAGACATAAAATTTGATGAATAGCATAATTCAAGTAACAAATGGACTGAGTCACATGTTATGATTTTAGGGACACAGAAGGGCAAGGAGATGGTGATCTAACCTTCTGCATTCTACTGCTAGTTTTGCTACCTTACGAGTACATTTTTCTGAGTTGAGACTGACCCACCAGGTACGATATATTGTGCTAAGTAAGAAGTAGAATTGAGTTTAGGAATAACTGCTCTGTTGACTTGATGATTCACATGTTTGTTTGATTGTTCACATGCTTATGTGCTTCATTCTATCTTACTGAAAGTTGGGTGATAATGTGGATGATGATTATGTGTATATCGCATATGTTAGTATAATGTGTGGATTATATTCTTTGAGAACTGTTGAGACTATGAAATGTGTGATTGAAAGCATGCTTCATGTGTGGATGAGATGCATCATTGAGATTACATTGTGGCATGAATGAATCAGAGCATATTGGCATAGTGTGATTCCTTGGACATGGTGTGAGTTGAGCACGTGGTGCTATGCATTATGAGGGTGCAGATCCTATGGTGAAAAACCCAAAATTGGCCATTAGGTACTCGCATGCCTAACGGGTTCCGGACCGTGAAGCGAGACATATATTAGTACTCGAGCTATCGGGGAAGGACCGTAAGACGAGACATGGTGGCATAGAGTTTCATGGGTGTGTCACGCATACTGTTCACATGTTGCATTGATGATATTGAATGCCATGTAGATATAACTATACACTTGCACATGCCACGCCCTTAATTTTTTTTCTTGCATTAGCATTATATTGTACCAGCAGTTGAGCTGACCCAGTCGTGGGACAAACATTCAGATGACACTCCAGCTGTGCGAGACTTAGAGATGCTTTGATGTGAGGATTATATTTGGCCCGCGGGTCATATTTGATATTGTACAAGGGCATAAGCCGGAGACTATTTCCTATTTTTGTATGTCGTGAACTAATGGACAAGACTTTATGCATTGTATCAGAATGGTGGATTAAGTTAAGTGTTGAACTGTACTTGATCGTCCTTTACTTTTTTATTATTTTATTTCCTTTTGTCTCGATAGTCGCATCTCGGGTTTGCCAGAATTCGGGGCGTGATAGGGAAAATAAGCCCATGGACTTAAAATACGACGCATGAGATTTAAAGACAGAAAATTTATAAATAAAATCAGGTTAAGTTTATGAATGATAGAAAACTGAATAATATTTCTTGATTTATAGGATCTTCCAAGGGAAGGGGAAAAGTAGTCTAATTCCTCGTGAAAGGAGGAGAACCTATTGTAAAGTAAGTAAACCCGAACTCTAGCATGTGGTGTTCTTAGCCATGTCACAGTTTATTTTCTTGATGCTGCCAATTTGTAATCCATACATACCTGTCATTGATGATCTCCATAATTTGATGTTTGTCCTATATCATGGATTTATTGAGAATTTGATTACCAATATCCTCATGTTATTATTTGTCCATTTCTATATTTGCTTGGATATGGGAAAATTATACCTCTCACTGTTGAGAATCTTCCATTCCATAAATATGTACATCACTTGTGGAATCTTGACGATCATGATATTATTATGAGTGCTTGGAGTTATGATTTGTCACAACGTCTATCAGATTCACGGATGCTTATGGACCTACGGGTCAGTGTTTGGGAATGATGCCCAACACCTAGTCCATGGAGGACATGATTTCTATACAGAGCTCTAGTTCTATCTAGTAGCCCGATAGTGGGGTGGACCTGGATGGGAACTTTTGAGGGTATGTCGCGCTCTATATGTGACAGCATCTGTTTTGTTAGTATCTCATATCATTTATTAGTATTCTGATGATGCACTCATGGATTATTGATATGCTTTGCAAGCCTATCTTTAGATATGTTGATGATGTACTCTTTGATTACATATACGCCTTGTGAGCCTATCCTTAGATTATCTGTTGACATACTATTTTATTGATGATATGTTTGTTTACCTATCTTTGAACTCAAATTGTTATCTTGTTATTGTGGCAGTTATTTATTGTACAGTTCGATCCCTATTATTGATTTGTTATTCTACCTTAGGATATGCCTTTGGGACCTATGAGTCATTTTATGGATTCACACACTTAGTGACTGGCTACTGTGTTATTCTATCCTTCGTATATTATTGTGATATTATCCTTTCTTTGCTATTGTCTTTTATCTTTCTTTTGGACTAACCTTGACCCATGGCAGAGCAGGGAGTTTACTTACTGAGCTAAATTACCTCACTCTAGATATGTTATTTTTTTTAGGATAGTAAGTTGCAGAAGGACCATCAGGCATACATGTCGAATAGACACCACGTTTTGCTACAAATTGTCCTTTTGCAAGTATACTGGACACTTTCGCTATTATTGTAATAGACTAAGTGTAGTATAGTCTTAGTCCTCCCATGTGTCCACGTCTTGGGTATATTTTTGAGGATCTGTAAACTATATACTTATTATTCTTACTTTGGCATGTATAAGTATACTCTGATGTTGATATTAGTTTAACTAATGACATGACATACTGTTGATGATTAATTAAGTACTGTTTGAGATCCTTTGGCAAGGGACGGCGTTCCGGGCTGCTGCCTCCGGTCGCGGGCCCTTGATCTTCACAGGGCGGGTTACGGGTCATAATAGGCGTGGTATCAGAGCCCAAGGTTCTAATGATTCATAGGAGATTAGGACTAGAGTACTAAGACTTAAGGAGTCTAAAGGTCAATTATTAAAGAAAACCTGTTATGGTGATTGCTTGCTTACTTAATTGCTAAATATTGATTCTTTTATAGTAAATGGTCCTGACTCGCAATACCATTATGGAATTAGATCGACTTGACCAACTAGAGCCCATATTAGAGAGGATTGTGAAGGCTCTACCCAATCCCCATAGAGGTAGGACCGAACCATTGCGATGGGATTATACTAGCAACCGTGAAGCTCGATAAAGCGACGATAGAGACTAGTCGTACCCATATAAACTATTGCAAGATCTAAAGTAGTCGACATTTGATGGTATGGAAGGCCCCACAGTAGCTGAGGAATGGTTGTTAGAGATGAATAGAATCTTCTGAATGATGACTTGTACTGAATAGCAGAAAGTGGCTTATGCCATATATATGTTCAAAGGAGCGACTCACAAGTGGTGGCTGTTGGAGGAAGCCTAAGAGCCTAATATGAGTTGGCAGCGATTTACAGAAGTTTTTAATGAGAAGTAATTCCCCTAGGAGGTAAGAGATTAGAAGATTGTTGAGTTTTTAGTCCTTCAATAAGAGGGAATGATAGTAGAAGAGTATGAGGCCAAGTTTATAGAGTTGGCCAGATTCGCCCCTAATGTTATGAACATGGAAATTCTGAAGGCTCGAAAGTTTGAGAGAAGTCTGAAATGGGCCATTAAAGACAAAATCAGGACCTTGTGTAACGCCCCGAATTCCCGCGAACCCAAGGCGCAACTGAACGAACGGAAAGTAAATAAAATATAAAGTAAATAAAAGACAATCTAATAGGTTCAACTTAACTTACATTCATTTCTGTCAATACAAATATAACACATCATTCGGGCTTAAGCCCGTAAATCACAAAATACGCCCCTAAAGGCCAAATATACTTCTAAGTTCGAGTCTCCTCCATTCAGTAAGACTTCCTCAAGTCTCAGGTGCCGGGAGCGTCATCTGTAATATGTTATCCCACGAATGGGTCAGCTCAACTGTTGGTATAATATAATACTAATGCAAGGAACAAAATTAAGGCATGGCATGTGCAAGTGTACATTTATATCTACATGCCTTCCAAACCAATGACACAAAGATGACGCAAGAGACAAAGCTAAGACGTGGCATGTGCAAGTGTACATTTATATCTACATGTACAATTATAATCTATATGCCGTCCAATTTATCAATACAATGTAATAGCAATAATCCACATACCATCAAGATCATCCACACGATGTAATATCAATAATCCACATGCCATCAGAATCATCCATGCAATGTAATAACAATACACATGAAACACTCACACAACTCTATGCCACATCCACGTCAACTCTGTGCCACCATGTCAACTCTACGCCACCATGTCAACTCTACGCCATCATGTCAACTCTATGCCATATGTCAACTCTATGCCACACACCATGTCACTCTATACCACACCCATGTCACTCTATGCCACACCCATGTCAACTCTATGCCACACCCATGTATCATTTTTGGAACACATCCGATGGAACCTGAGTACCATGTCTTGTTTTTAGAACACATCCGATGGAAGCTGAGTACCAATACCCATTCACGGAACACATCCGTTGGATTCTGGGCACCAATGCATAGCACCTCGTGCTCAACCCACACTATGTCATCAATGAATCACACCATGCCAATATGTTTTGATCCCACCATGCAATAACACGATCTCAAATAAGCATCGTACCAACACATGGAGCATGCCTCTAAACAATACATTCCACTTAAAGCAACCACAATATCCAAATAACAAAATCACTCCCACATGAATGTATGCAATACATAATCAACATAAATACATGCTCAAACCATATATTCACAATCTTAACAACTCACCAAAACATAAATCACGTACCACTCTAACACACAGAACAAATCACATCTCTATGAAATAACAGGAAACACATAAGTGCCAAATCAATCAACTTTAGGTTCTGTTTCAAAGCAAGCATTCCCTATGTGATTTCCTAATGTCAAGTAAACATATGGTTCATTCAATCAATATGAAAATAATTCCTAAACTTAATCCTATTCCTTACTTAGAAAAATATCATACCTGATGGGTTACTGCCCGATGTGTAGCTGAACTAAATGATGAGAATGTCGGAGGTCAGACTGTTCTCTCCTGTGCAGTCAGAGTCCCTAAAATCATAAAATACAACTCAGTCCATTTGCTACTTGAATTATGCTATTCATCAAATTTTATGTCTTTATTTCATGAGTTTCTATTTTATTAAAATAAACTCTACCATTGAGTTCAGAATGCCGAACAAAGTCGGTTTAGGCTTTTGCGGAATTCAGTTTGGATATTTGTACTAAAATGGGCAAAACGGTCATTTTGCACTTCACGGATTCCTGATTCTCGAGGCATCCTTTCATAAATCCGACCCTACCGTTGAGTTCAGAACATTCAAAATATTAAGAATCTACCATTCTTTTATTTTAATTGGGGTTCATTTGACTACTCTCTAACATAGGAGCATTTTGGTCATTTTGGGGTCTCTACCGATCTTCTAAATTCTCGAGGTCCCGTCTCACGACATGGACATCACCATTGGTCTCAGTAGGTCCGAGACATAAAGAAAACATTATTTATTCATTTAATTTGGGTCTCGGTCAATTCATCATTATTTAATTAATTTAACTAATTAATTAAATTAATATTTACTCTGTGGTCAATTTTTTTGTAATAACTAAAAGTTTGGGGTCATTTCACAATTTCTCAAATTCGTGGGTTAAATCAGAATTTTTTATTTTTATTATTCTAAATTAAGTTATCCAAACAGTGGATAGGACACTAATTCATGGATAAGTTATCCCAATTTTTGTTTTCAATTTAATCTCAATTTCTTATGCTCACAGCCAAACAACCTCATCTCCATTCAAATAAAAACCCCACACGACTTCAGCCGTATCTTCTCACAATCACCAAGCAAACAACCAGTCTTGCTGTTCATGACTCTACCATTAATGAACCAATTCATGGAAATCACAGAAACAATCCAGCAGCATAGCATCAACAGTAGGGGGCCCAACTTCAAGCCAAACCCAATTACATGGAGATAACTTATCCACAACAGTAATCCAAAAAAGCAACTTCAAACAGTATCCAACTGAACTAGGTCAGACTTCTTTCTAGTTTTAGAAGGAAATAATTTACTTATCTAAACAAAATAGAAGAAAATAAGGATAAAGCCCCCACTGTCAAATCTACATAAACTTAATTCCATTAGAGATTGTAATTTCAAAGGAATAAGATCTATACCTGATTTCAGATTGATCAAGTCGGTAGATAAGAAATTGAGAAAACTCAAACTGCAGTCTCTCAAGGACCCATTCCGCATCCGAGGGGCGCTGGGACGGAACTCAGGTTACACACCCAGGCCCAACGAATTTCTCCAAGCCAGCAGCTAATAAGGCCTGCTAGATCTATCCCTACCGCCCCTCACATGTCATGTTATCAGGCCCTCTACATGCCCCTGTTCCGTGCATGTAACGGCCTGAAATTTCACCCTCATAAACTGCTCCTGCGGCTACTGTTCCAGCAGCTCCACAATCTCTCTCTTCCCTCAGGTCTGTTCCAATTTCTTTTCTATCTTGCAGTCGGCTACTCTCTTTTCTTTCCCTTCGTTTTCTCCTGTTGCACCACACGTACACAAATATATAAATATACATACTGATATGCCTACACCCTAAACCTGCACCGCCTCCCTAGTCCCTCAGTTTCTCCCACTTTTTCTTCAAATTTTCTCCTGCACCGCCACACACAAGTATATGTAAACATATGTCTTTCTCCTCCTCCTTTTGTACGCTACCCAAGACACATATATTATATATATATATATATATATATATATAAAGTCCCTGCTGCAGCGCTACTGCACCGCCTCTCTATCTTTTCAATTTTCTCTTTTCTTTCACTTCTTGCTTTTACGCCGTACACATACATAATATATATAACTTAATCTCCAGCCGTTGCTTTACTTGATTTTTTTTCTTTTCTTTTTCTCATTTCTTTTTCTTGCTTTCCTTTCATCCAACTAGATCGTTTTAGGTATATATAATATATTATGTATATACATTACAGCACATGCCCACCTCACTTGCCGACACCCCCCTTTTTCTTTTCTATTCTTATCCTTCAACAATTGCGGCTGCTTTCTCTTCTTGTTTTCTTTGTATTAATTACATTGAGACAATTCAATGATATAATATATAATATTTATACTTCAATTCATCAATTCTTTTCTACAGAATTCTGCTTCCCTTTTCCTTTTCTTTTGTTTTCCTTTTTTTTTTTTTTCATTTTGTTCTCTTACTTCACTTATATATATAGTATATGTAATATCCCGACCCGGAATACCGGGTCATCTGGCATGCATTACAAGATTAAGGAAAAATTGTGTAAATTCTTAAGACTCGAGAGAATAATTAATTAATTTAATTAATAATTAATTAATTATATGAAATAATTATTTTAATTATAATAAATATTTTAAAGACACATTTACATTACATGTGGGGTGTGTAGCATGTATATGTGACCAAGCATGTATGTATGCATGTATATAGGTAAATATATATATACATATATATATAAGAAGTGTGAACAGTGTGTAGTGTGAGGAGTATGGGTGTCGGCAGTGGGTGTCTCCCAACATGTGTAAGTGTATGTGTATTATATATATATAATATACCAAATATCAAGCAAACAATAAATGTAAAGCAACAAGAGGAAAAGAGAAATATATGAGATGGGATGGCAGCCGAAATTGGGGACTGAAAGAGGCTATAGAGTAGGGTTATGAAATGTAGAGAGAGAGAGAAATTTGAGAGAGAAAGAGGTCGGTCACTTTCTCTTTAAAAAGCCAAAGCATGCAAAACATGCTTGTTTCTTACAAAAGAAACCAAAAGGAAGAAAAAGCAAGAAGAAGGAAGAAGAAATTCAGAAGGAAACCGAAGGAAAAAGGTGAGAGAACACAAAATCTGTATTTTCTCTCTCTAGGATTTTAAGCATGATATGAGCTGTCTTCAAGTTATTTAATATGTATAATGTTTGATATATGTCTAAGACATGAATAAGCATGAAAAATCACAAGAAAAACATTGAAAAATGATAAACCCATGAATGGCAGCCATGGATGAACTTCAAAAACAGGTCTAAAATGGGTGAAATTAAATGGGTTCTAACCTACCAAGACCTCAAGATGAGGTCAAGAGGGTTTCAAAAATACCACTACGCCATTCCAGAACCTAAGTACAACCTCCAAATGTCAAGTTGCAGGTTACGAGTTTACACCCCAAACCTTTAAACTATGATTTAATCCATTTTTTAAATGAAAACTAAATCCCCATGAATAGGGGATCAAAACAAGCTAAACCCCATGAAAAATCACCAAGAAATGAGCATGAACGACCTATGTACAGGTCTGGTTATCGCGACCTAAACCGAGCCTCTGAGATAAACTCGAAGCTCTAAATCAATGTAGAAATATGCTATAATGTATTAGGAAGTGTTTGGGAAAGAAAACAGGCTAAAAGGGCCCTCCAAACATCACGAAATTAAACTGTAAAAAAAATAGGGTTTCGGTTGAACAGTATCGACCTTCGTGGGGAAGATGACACTGTTCGGGACGGGTCAGAATACGGGTCGGTTACGGGTTTGGGTAAAAACCGGATCCAACGGGTCACAAGTTATGTAAACGGTGACATTTTGTTTTTAATTTTTAAAACATTAGGGCTGACGTCATCATGACGTCAGCATTATGTCAAGAACCAACCAGACCGGTTGGTTTGCAATTGAACCGGACCGGTTCACTTAAAATCTGACCTAACCCATTGGTTTTTGGTTTTAATCCAATTCAATAAACCAACACTTTTGTTATTTACGAATTGACCCCTGAACTTCAGGAAAATTATATTGTGGCCCAACTGATGAGAATTTTATGCAATTAAGCCCCTGGAAAAATAATTAAATAATGAATTTAATTATTTAATAAATAAAGTAAAATTACTATTTTGCCCCTGAATCATATATGAAGCAAATGAAGTCCAAATTAAACATATGAATAGTGTATCTTTACTATTTTGGATATTCTAAGACTAATGGTAGGGTCCGTTTTACGAGACAGGGCCCGAAAAATAAAGACACGTAAAGGGGTAAATGACCAAAATACCCCTTGTCCAAAATTAACAAGTTATTAGTGTATTCTTACTATCTCAGACCTTTTGAGTCCAATGGTGAGGTCCACGACACGAGATGAGGTCCCGAACATAAAGACACGTAAGAGGGTAAAATGACCAAATTACCCCTAGTACCTCAAAAGCCAAATTAAAACCAGGGAAAGTCTAAATTGACTTTCTTTGACATCCCGGACTCAATAATGGAGTCCAAATTACGAAACGAAGTACAGAAAAATGAGACACGCAAAACGATAAATGATCATTTTGTCCTTTTACATATAAAAGTCCAAATTGAATTCTTGGAAAGCCTAAACTGACTTTCTTCGATGCTCCGGACTCAATGGTAGAGTCTATTTGACCAAAAGAGATGTCAAAAATAAAGAGACATAAAATTTGTTGAATAGCATCTGTCAGATGACTATAAATTAAAGTAATGCCAAAATACTAATCTAAGGCATATATGAGGAAATGAATTACGAAAAGACACGACACGTAAATATGTGAAGAAAATAACTTTAATTTAAAGTTAATGGAGCTACCAGAAGAGTATAAATTGAAATGAATTAAATCCCTAACACATTAAATTGTGTCAAGGGTTAAAAGTACGAGTTAAGTTAAGTACATATGAATTTATGAAATCGTTTTAGGATCTAATACGATTTAAGCATAAGTTAAGGAATATCGAGATGATATTACAATGAATGTGAAGTTGATGAGATGTTTATGAATTGTTCTTAGGAACTACAAGGAAAGTGGGAAAGCGCATTATTAGCACTAACCCTAAAGGACCAAGGTGAGTAACTCTGTGTTTGAAGTGGAGATTTTAACTCCATGGATTTGAAAAGGTTTTAAGTTAAAAAATATGAAGTGTTTGAAGTTTCAAATTTAGTATATTACATGATTTCAGTTTTAAATTATTTCTGCTCTTATAAACCCTATTGTGACATGCTTAGTGAATGTTTTCTTCATAGTTTTCTTAAAAATGTATTTTTAGCATGTCTAAGTTAAAATACAAATCTTGTTAAATATTCTGAATTTGATTGTTACAAGTATTTGAAGTTCTATTGTAGAAATTATACATTTCATGTTTTAAATACTCATGAAGGGCTTTTATGTAAAAAAAAGTCATATGACAAACGTTTTGCAAGATAAATATTAAGCACATAGGTAGTGTTGTGGGTTGTACGGAACTCAACGGACCTATCATGTGCATCATCACATAGGTAGTGAGGAGGGTTGTACGGAACCCAACGGACCTATCATGTGAAATGCCCGGTAGCAGGATCTAATCCCCCAGGCAAATGAGATCGATAGTATTGGCAGTAAAATGGGAGTCTGGTTCGAAACAGATTCCACCTAATTAAAGAGAAAAGATGACAAGGTGATTTTGAAAATGAAAGTAGGTTTTACTCTCATTTTCACAATACATATTTATGTATTTTAAAGTTCATATACTTTATCTGATGAAGTACGAGTTTAGCTTGAATACTTTAAATGTTTCAAAGCTATTTGTTTTATGAAATGCATATGTTTCGAATTATATACTCTATTTGACGAAGTACGAGTTTAGCTTGAATACTTTAAATGTTTCAAGTCATCTGTTTTAAGAATGCATATACTCTGTATTCTAAAATGTATGAGCAATTAGTAGTGAGTATTTTATAAACTCTCATGTGTTAAACCACTACCAGTTGAAAACCCCATGACGAATGCAGGAATTACTTACAAGCTTAGATTAGCTTACCCGGACTTTGTTCGGATCCCTCTTTCAGGTGATTAGCAGCAGTCTTGACTTGAGGACGATGATGATGAATCTGCTGTTTTGGAAGTTATGTTCAAGTAATTTTGTCTAGCACTACGAACATTAAGTATACAATTTTGTATTAGTAAAGTGGTACCCTGTTATGTATAAGCCCCACGGGGCAATTAAACATGTATTGTTTATAAGTCTTTAAGTTTTTAGTTATACTCTGAATGTTAAATCATGTATGTTATGTAAAGAGTGGTAGTATCAGACGGATGTGCGTAATTTAAATATAAGAAAAGAAAAGAAAAAAAAAAGTTTTTCACGCTTCCGCAAAACATGTGTCGTACATCTATTCGATACCGCTGCTTATGCAAGCCTTCGCCCTAAGGTCCCCAGGCCTGAGGGTGGCGGTCGCGATGCGAGATCCGCACAGGGTGGGTTTCGGGTCGTGACAGTATAAAATCTCACACCCCACATTACACCTAACACATGCACACACCCAGTGTACGCTGCAACACTTTCCATTTCTATTTTTTTTTCATTTAATATCTGTGTAGTTATTTTATGATGTATATATATATATAATATAGCTTATCGTATTTATATTTTATTCCCCAAATTATGTTCTGACATGCCGGTAAATTTAACATTAAGTCGAGGTATCTTTTACCGCGTTTAATAATATTTTATTTCATAAAATATTAATTACGAAACGTCAATAAAGTTGGCACAAAACCGGCTCAACGTCAGTATTATTCATTTTACCATCTTTGGGTGCCCGTTCGTGTCTCATATTATTTTTATTTTATCTGCATAATTAATTATTCGTTTTAGCCTCATTTATTCATCTCAGTTCTCGGTTGACTGGGCCAGTTATATATATATATATATTATTATTATTTTTTTGCCTAAATTATTTTTAATGGTTCGGACTAATTTTTTTTTTTATATTTTCTAATAATTAATCCCATCATGGCTTACAGCCCTATTGGCAAAATGAAAAATTTACCCTCAATTTTTCAGGTCTCTACACCTTGCGATTAGCCACAAACAGTGAAGTAGTGGCTACAGCAAGGATTTTAGAGTATAGTAGGGAAGAGTTTGCAAAGAGAAAGGGAAACCATAGGTCAGGCGGTAGTAGAGACAGAAGATGGGGATCCTCGCTTTTCAAGCCAGGTGTAAGCTCACGCGGTTCAAGGACAAGGCCTAGTCAAAGAAAGGCCAACCACAACAATGGGGGCGCACCTAAATGCCCCACCTGCTAGAGATTCCATAGAGGACCATGTAACACCCCGACCAGCATAGGAGATCGTCGGGTCGTGGGTTATAAATAGGAGATCAAGACCTTGAGAGACGGGGTCAGTTTCAAACCCGACGCGCGGTTTTTTAGTAATAGTCCTGAAAACTCAGGACGACTGTACATCACTTTTGTTATAATCACCAACTTGTAGGTTCCGTGATAATTATATTTTCACGTCAACCGTCGGTCATCGATACAAGTGTAAGAATTGGGCACGCATTACGAGGATACGAAGGATTAGTATGAAAGTTATACACTTAAGAGAATAATTAATTTTTAAAAGTATTTAATTATTCTAATATAATAAATTAATGGTAGTATATATATAATAATAAAATATATATATATAAAGTCTATATACTATATAAATAATTAACTTACCTTACAAATATATATATATATATAAATACATATATATATATATGTATATACATACATAAATGTAAATATATTTATATATATGGAGGCATGCAAATGCCTAAGGGGTAATGAGGTGTATGTGTGTCCAAAGGAGTTAGTGTGTGAGCATGTGAGTGGGATATATATATACATACACACAACCACACAACCGGCCATGACGGCCTGCTCACCACTGCCCAAACAGTGGGGCACTCATGAGAAAACCTGAATTAGGCTAACCCATTTGGTGGGACAATCAGAAAAATGTGATGATCACATATATATCATTATATACACAACTATATGCACACTCTTGAGCCATCCGAGAGTGAGGGAGAGATTGAAGGAGATTCTGGGGATTCAGAAGTGAGGAACAAGGGAGAAGCAGAGAAAGAAAGAGGGCTGAGATCTCAAAACTAGAGGTAAACCCACCAAAAACACCTAAATTTCTCTCTCTAGAAATCATGCATGTGTATAGGCTATTTAAATTTTATCTATGTATATATGATGTTTAGAGTATATTTAAACTAAGAAAAGCATGAAATTTGGTCTCAAAATAGCCTGCAACCTCAAAACCCACGAAGACAGCCATTGATGACCTTGCTTATAACAGGTCTGAATCCGTCACCACCAAACCAAGATTTGGTTACTGAGACAAAAACTAGACCCTACAAGCATGTTAAAAACATAGGACCACGATAAAAAAGTCCTAAGGAAAGCCCTTCAAAAATCGAGTTGCAGGTTCTGGGTTGAAGACCCAACCTTTCAACCGTGACTTAAATCCCACTTTAATGAATGGGATATGAAACCTTAGGACAAGAGCATCACAACAGAACAAATCCCATTGAATTTGGCTCAGAAATGAGCATTTACAACCGACTTACAGGTCGGATTATCAAGGCTCAAATCGAACTAATGAGTTCATTTTGAACTCCAAAACGAATGCCAAACTGATTAGTTATACCTTAGGAACAATTTGAAATCAAAACAGTGGAGATTGGTTGAGTAAAAATGCAAGAAATTGAAAAGAAAAGAAACCTGCGACTAGGGCAACGTAGGGGAAGAAGGGAAGAAGAAGATGAATAGTAACAGTTCGGGTTTTGGGTCAAATCGGGTTCGGGTCGGAACTCGACCCATCGCACAAAACAATTAAGTAGGACGGTGTCGTTTTGGCCTATGTTTTAATTTTTAAACCATTAGGGTTGACGTCATCATGACGTAATTAACCCAACCAGACTTGATTGGTTCAGTTGAAACTGGACCGGTTCACTTGAAATGGAACTGAACCCATTGGTTCAGTCCGGAAGTTTTAAAAATTCTATTTTGACCTTTGAACTTCTGGAAAATTGTACTGTGGCCCAACTTTTGAGAACTTTATGCAAGTACACCCCTAGAAAAATAATTAAATAATTAAATTAAAAAGTAAAATTACTATTTTGCCCCTAGGTCATAAATAAAGCAAATGAAGTCCAAATTTAACATATAGTATATTTTGACTATTTTGGATATTCTAAGACTAATGGCGGGGTCCGTTTTGCCAGACGGGGCCCCGAAAAATAAAGACACGTAAAGGGGTAAAATAGCCAAAATACCCCAAGTACCCCTAAAGCCAAATTGAAACCAGGAAAGGTTTAAATTGACTTTCTTCGACATTCTGAACTTAATGGTGAGGTCCAAATTACGAAATGAAGTACAGAAAAATATGACACGTAAATAGGTAAATGACCATTTTGCCCTTTTACATACAAAAGTCCAAATTAAATTCTAGGAAAGCCTAAACCGACTTTCTTCGACGTTCCGGACTCAATGGTAGAGTCTATTCGACCAAAAGAAATGTCTAAAATAAAAAGACATAAAATTTGATGAATAGCATCTGTCAAATGACTATAAACTAAAGTATTGCCAAAATATTAAACTAAGGCAAGTACGAGGAAATAAAGTACGAGAAGACACAACGCGTTAACATTACAAGTAAATAAATTTAATTTAAAGTTAATGGAGCTACCAGAAGAGTATAAATTGAAATGAATTAAATTCCTAACACATTAAATTGTGTCGTAGGTTAAGAGTACGAGTTAAATTAAGTACATACGAAATTATGAAATTGTTTTAGGATCTAATACGAACTAAACATAAGTTAAGCAGCATCAATAGGTGTTATTACGGTGAATGTGAAGTTAATGAGATGATTATGAATTATTCTTAGGAACTACAAAGGAAGTGGGAAAGTGCATTATTAGCACTAACCCTAAAGGACTAAGGTGAGTAACCCTATGTTTGAAATGGAGATTTAACTCCATATATTTGATGAAGTTTTAAGTTCAAAGTTATGTGAAGTATTTGAATATCAAATCCAGTTTTTATACAATTCCTGTTTTTAAAATATTCTGTTATGACATGCTGGTTAAATGTTTTTATATTCAATTCTTTTCTTGGAAATATTTAGCATGTCCGGTTAAAATGCAAATTTCTTTAAATATTCTGAATTTGATTGTTACAAGTCTTTGAAGTCCTATTGCAGAAGTCATATGTTTCATGTTTTAAATACTCATGAAAAGTATCTATTAAAGTAGTCATGTGATAAATGTTTTGTAAGATAAATGGTGTTTAAAGCACCCCCTATGATGGTTGAAATCCTTCGGGATTCAACAGTAAATGCCCGGTAGCAGGATCTAATCCCCCAGGCAAATATGATTGTCAGTATTGGCAGTAAAAAGGGAGTCTGGTTCGAAATAGATTCCATCTAATCAAAGAGAAAAGATGACAAATGATTTTGGAAATGGAAGCAGGTTTTTACCCCCAATTTCCTATGCATGTTTATATGTTTTGAAGTAACGCTTTTCAAAATGGAAGCAGGTTTTTACCCCCATTTTATTATACATGTTTATATGCTTTTAAATTGCATATGCTCTATTGAAGAAATGTGTATTTAGCTTGAATACTCTAAACGTTTCAAAGCTATCTATTTTAAGAATGTATATACTTTGTGTTCTAAAATGTACGAGCAATTGGTAGTGAGTATTTTATAAACTCTCATGTGCTAAACCACTACCAGTTGAAAACCCTATGACGAATGTAGGAATTACTCACAAGCTTAGATTAGCTTACCCGGATTTTTATTCGGACCCCCCTTTCAGGTAAATGATGGCAGCTTGATCTTGATGGCGATGATGATAAGCCTATCTATTTTGGAAGAAGAGTTAGGCAACTAATCACAGGACTAGCAATTCTCTTGGGGATGTACTATGAAGTTGGCAATATTTTATATTAGGAAGTATTTCGCTATTGTGTATTAAGTCCCGTGGAACAGTTAAACATGTATTAATTATGAAGCCTTTAAGTTTTTAGTTATGCTCTGAATGTATAATCATGTGTACCGTAATGTGAAGAGCAGCAGTATTGGATGGATGTGCAAATTTTAAAATAAGAAAAGAAAAGAAAAAGTTTTTCACGCTTCTGCAAACCACAGGTCGCACATCTATTCGATACCGTTGTGTATGCGAGCCTTGTCCCGAGGCCTTCGGGTCTTGGGGTGGTGATCGCGATTCGGGGTCCGCGCGAGGCGGATTTCGGGTCATGACAGACCATTCCACAAGAACACTAATGCATGTTATAATAGCGGCCAAACTAGACATTTCATGAGAAATTGTCCAAAGAGTGAAAGGACAACGATCAAGCCCGCACCTGCCGTATTAGCTTCTGTCACACAACTTTAGACCATAAATAAAGGGCTAAGGAAAGATTAGCAGCGCCTGGGGAGGGTTTTCTCCATCACACCAAGGGATGTTCAAGCTACCACCTCAATGGTTGTAGGTACCCTTACAGTTTGTTCTCAGCCTGCACATGTTCTATTTGATACTGGTTCAACACATTCATCTTTATCTCCTACATTTTCTGCCAAGTTGAACTTAGAAGCTGAACCCTTAGGCTACATGTTGATTGTTTCAACACCTTTAGGAAGATCACTATTAGGGACTGTGATACATAGATCATGTGAGGTAGAAGTCATGGCTACTCAGTTAGTTGTTGATCTGATACCTTTAGAGATCTGTGGATTCGATGTGATCATCGACATGGATTAGTTGACTATGAATCACACTACCATTGATTGTGTAGCCAAAAGATTGATTATCCAGAATCCAGGACAGCCGAGCATTGTGTTTGAAGGAATGGGAGTAGTCTTTCTGCCCTTTTTTGTTTCATCTATCGAGGACAAGCGTCCGCTCCGTAAGGGATGTCATGGTTTCTTGTGTAGTGTTATTGACACTTGCTCGTAAGAACCCACTCTAGATCAAATTCCTGTTGCTAGAAAGTTCCCCGATGTATTCTTGGATGATTTGTCTGGAATACCTATTGATCAGGAAATTGAATTCAACATTGATGTACTTCCTGGCACTTTACCTGTGTCTAAGACCCCTTACCGAATGGCACTAGTAGAGCTAAGGGAACTGAAATTACAGCTACAAGAGTTGCCAGACAAGGGTTTTATATGACCCAGCTCTTCGCTATGGGGTGCCTTAGTGTTGTTCGTTAAAAAGAAAGATGGGACTATGAGACTGTACATTGACTATAGAGAGTTGAATAAAGGCACCATCAAGAACAAGTACCTTCTTCTAAGGGTAGATGATTTATTTGATCAATTGAAAAGGGCGCAGGTCTTCTCAAAGATTGACTTGAGGTCAAGGTACCATCAGTTAAAAGTCAAACCTGCATATGTGGAAAAGACGGAAGTCAAAACCTGTTATGGGCACTATGAGTTCCTAGTGATGCCTTTTGGGGTGACAAATGCCCCAGCTGCATTCATAGACTTAATGAATAGGGTTTTCAAGCTTTATCTAGATGACTTCATGATTGTATTCATTGATGATATCTTAGTTTATTCTAAGAAGCCAGAAGAACACGAAGTACATCTGAAGAAAGTTCTGCAAAAGCTACAGGAGCAGAAGTTGTATGCCAAGCTAAAGAAATGTGAGTTTTGACTCCCTAGCATCGCCTTTCTTGGACACGTGATCACTAAAGAAAGGATCTTAGTAAACTCCCAAAAGATAGAAGCCATCGTAAATTGGCCTTGGCCGACCAATATCACCGAAGTCTACAGTTTTATAGGATTAGCTCACTATTACAAAAGATTTGTCAAGGATTTTTCTAAGATAGTAGCACCGATCACCTAGCTAACTCCGAAGAATATCCTTTTTATGTGGACTGAAGAAAAAAAAAAGAGTTTTCAAGAGCTAAAAAACCGTCTAGTGTCAGTATCGATTCTAACGGTACCGGATAGGATGGAAGGCTTCGTGATTTATAGTGACGTGTAATATCCTGACCCCGGATAGCACATAAATCGAGGTAGGCTAGGTCGAGTAGTGTAATACCCAGTTGTAACCCGAGCTTTTAAAGCTCTATTTAATGATATTAGATGGACTGAACGATATTTGAATGGAATGGTTTCAATTGTATAGTCAGTGCCGGGCAATACCCGAGCAACCCAAATTGAGCATCGTAATACATGTACGTACACAACTTACGCATGTGTATGTATGCATATATGTGTGAGTCTTTAAAAATAAGTGTATGTGCGTATGTGTAGAAATATGTATATATGTTTATAAATGGATATATATATATATATAGGTGTGTGTGTGTGTGTATATAATTAGGTATAAATCAAGTATATATATATATACACAAATACATACGTTATATATATATATGTATATAACTGATATTATATATATATATATAAGCTGATGCATGTAAGATTGCATGCATTAGAAGGCCCTAGAAGCTGTCGGCAAAGTGTGAGTATTAGTGTGTAACAGTGTGTGTATATATAGTATATATGTATATTATATACAAATATCTAAGTGAAAGGAAATTTAGAAAAATAGGTGTCAATCCATCAAAAATCAAGCCAAAAGCAGTCTTGAATTGCAGCAAAAATGGGATGAAGTGACAGAAAATAAGTAGCTGCAAGTGAGGGACAAGTGGATGAAAAATCCTCTATATATAGAGTTGCTCACTTAGAGAAAATCAGAATCAATTGAAGGAAACCAAGAAGCAGAGGGCAATTTTGAGATTCAGAAGTGAAGAAGAAGAGGAAAAACCAAAAGAAAATGAGAGGGGAAACTACGAGCCAAAAGCTCACACGGGTGAGTGAAATTTTCCTTCTATTTTTAATTTTTCAAGCATGTTCGTTTAGTTCTGAATATAGGGTCTAAATAAGCATGAAGAGTAGTTAAATTAGCAATTTGAATCAAGTTAAATGGTCAAGGAATGAGTGAGATATAGGCAGTTGCAGACCTTGAGGATATTTCGGTTCTTAGGATTTTTGTAATCTAAACTTGAGTTAAACTATGAGGAGCTCATCCTCTATAGTGTAGGAAGAAGTTAGGAGAAGGAATGGAGAGAAACAGTGAAGAAACATGGAGAAATGGGGCTCGTTGAAAAAACAACTCCCACTGTAAATCCCATATTCGAAGGATCTTGGTGATCCAAATGGAAAACCGAAGTTGGATTCATAATCCCCATGGAATTGTCAAGGAAATCCCATTCTATTTAGGTTGAAAAATGGTCAAAAATTAGTGGCCATCGCGGGAGAAGGTGATGAAATTTCACCGGAACCCTACCGGAAAGACAAGGGAGGTAATGAATAGGGTTTCTCGAAGACGACACCGTTTAGTGTTTTAATTGGATGATACTGCGTCGTTTAGGTGTGCAGTTGTTTTAATTTAAAACTGAACTTCGGCTATTTGGATACTGGGCTATGAAATTGAATTGGTTATGCAGGACCTGGGATGGGATAGCCTATCCTTGATTTGGCCTTTATCCGTTGTTTGGATTCAATAGTTTAAGAAAAAAATATGCAGGAGTGCTACCCCCACGAGTCGAACACCAAACCAACCAAAGCCAAGGAACCAAACCAAGGGTACATGGACCACTGAGCCATTGAGGCCCATGTGGCCATATACTGCCAATTTTATATATTTATAATATAATTATTTAATTTATTTAAATTGTTAAATAAATTAACTTAATTAAAGAAATTAAAACGTAGTCCAAAATTAGTAAATATATAGTGTTTTCTTTATGTATCAAATATTCTAAAGCCAATGGAGGGGTCTGTTTTATGAGACGGAGTCCCGAAAGATGAAATACATTAAAAGTGTAAAATGACCGTTTTACCTTTTTTAGTACAGATGTTCGAATTAAGTTCCGCGAAAGCCTAAACCCACTTTGTTTGATGTTCCAGATTCAATAGTAGAGTCTATTTTAGTAAAATAGATACCAATAGTAAAGAGACATAAAATTTGATGAATAACATAGATTATGAAAAGGTCAATTGAGATATATTATCCATTAATGAACAGGGACTTCAAAGAGAAAGGAAAGGTGACTTGATTTTATTGAGAAATAAAGGAAATGGTTTAAGAGGTAAGTAAATGTCTGATCTCTACATGTGATACTTCCAGCCATGTCAACAGGTTTTCTTTTATTATCTATTGTATTCCATACATGCCAGAAAGTTTATTGAGTCCGTATTTGATATTGTTCTATCTTGTGGAAAGTATTTATTAACTGTTATATATCTTGATCATGATTTCTGTACACTCTGTACATAGGCCCCGAGGGGCAAGACTTATGATCTCAGTGGCCCAGTTTACATTGGCCTATTAAGGCAACAATTTTATTCTCGCTGCTAAGAAAAGTGTTATTGCATAGTGTCGAATCGGGTTCGCGGTTCAAGATTCGCATAGGGTGGATCTCGGGTCGTGACATGAAGCATCATACCAAGGCTTAGGGTGTGGTCTAATGCAAAAGGGCAAGGTAGTGGCCTACGCCTCGCGAGAATTAAGACTACATGAGAAGAACTACCCAACTCATGACCTTCAACTCGTAGCCATTGTGCTTGCACTAAAAAATTGGAGGCATCATCTTTATAGAGCGACATGTGAGATTTTTACAAACCACAAAAGCGTCAAATATCTATTTACACAAAAGGAACTCAACATGAGACAGTGTCGATGGTTGGAATTGATCAAGGATTATGAGCTTGATATACAATACCACCCAAAAAAGGCTAACCTGGTGGTAGATGCCCTCAACAGGAATTCATTAGGGAGTCTTGCTTGCCTGTTGACTACACACAGTAATTCGACATTTCCATTGCATCTAGAATGTCTGAAAACCTTAAGATAGCCTCTTCCAGATCTCAATTTGGACTTTATTTTCCTTATTTAGGGTCAAAGGGTAAAAATGGTCATTTTACCCTATTTATAAAATAATTTAATTATTAAATTATTTTTTAGGGGTTTATTTGAATCAAATTCTCAACAATTAGGTCAAAACAAAATTATTAAGAGTTTTGGGCCAAACCATAAATTAGGTAAGTTATGGTTTTATTATTTTCATTTAAACCCTTAAACCAAAAGGTTCACTGGTTCTAACCCTAGACCAGCCCAAGTGGCCTCTGAACCAGCAGGTTCAGGCCACTTCAGCGAATCAGAGTAGCATGCCCTTGATATACTTCTTATCCACCGTTTGGTTACACCTGATTCTAATTTCAGATTTACTATCCTTGTAGCCAAACAATCTGAGTTTAATTTTAAAAATCAAACCTACATCCCAAAACGACATAGTGCAACTTACCCATTTGTGTTCGGTCGGGTCCCGACTCGACCCGACCCAAAGTCTGACCCGACAGGCTTAAGTGACCCGTCTTCCCACACTTTTTCGGTCACCTTCTCTGGCGTCTTCTCCAGCGCTGGTCACCGAAACTACACATTTTTCTCTAGCTTTTCCTATGGTTTTAACGTCCATATTTTACGCTTTTTATACCAAATTGATTCTAGGAACCTCAATAAATCATTTGGGACTGTTTTAGATGTCAAACATTACAATTTTCGACACCCATCTTAATTTTTCAGCCATGCACCGATTCTGAAATTTTGGCTATAAAATGCTCAATTCTTGACCATTTTGCATAATTCAAAGTGTTTTGGACTCCTTCAATGATTTTTCTACCTTTTCCCGTTCCCAAAATTAAATTTAATTCAACTTCTCTTTCAGACCCAGAACTTAAGGTCGTTAATGGCGGCTTATGGCTTTTGCCATTTAGGGCTGCTTTGGGTCTTCTTTTCACTCCCAAAATATAACATATTAGTTGTGAGGATCATGCATGCAGCCTAAGACTCTCAAACAACCTAAAATAGTGATAAATAAAAAATTATCATAACTTAGAGTTTTATACCTTCAAATGGCTCATTCTTCCTTCTAGGTTCAAGATTTGAAACCCTTAGTGCAACCTCAAGTCTGCATGTTGCATTCCAACTTTCTTCCTTCTTCCTTATTCTTCTCAACCTCATTCTCTCTTTACACTCACATACACACACTCACGTTGGTCTGTCGCACAATACATAGCACACACATGATATATATATATATATATATAACACATCATGCTTAGGTGTTGCATGTGTTTCCATTGGTGGATTTGGGAGGTATGATGGCTTTTATATAACACAAATGTATATCTAATGCAATATATAACACAAATGTGCTAGCAACCAAGTTGTTTATCGTTTTAAGTTAAAGTTTCTCCCACTTTTTGGTCCAAGGTCCAAACCTTTGGGCCAACTCTTTTTGCCTCATTTTTTCTCCTTTTTCCCCCTTATGCCTTGTTTGGAAAATTTGCAACATTATTGCTGTTTCCCACACACACACACACACATACACACACACATATATATATATATATACACACATTACACATCATAATAGGCTTGTGTAATGTAATCGTATATATATCATGTATTTATATATATTAATTCACATATATACATATATGCGTATTTTTCGGCATCTGGTACTATATGTATTGAGTGCCAATACATATATGTGTGTATGTATATTTATGTTATATACACATTGGCCCCCCGAACATTCATATTTATTCCATAAAATATCAATTTATGAAACACTCGCAAATTTGGTATTAATCCGGGACTCGCTATCATCATTTCTCATTTTACCGATATTGGGTCCCCGTTAATGCCTTATTCCATATTCATAATATTTCTATAATTAATTATTCGTATTGGTCTCATTTGTTAATTTCGGCACTAGTCCAAATTATTTTGACTCGGTTGACCAGGTTTTCAATCTCCCGAGTATGCACTATCTTTGGTGTTTTTAATTAATTTTGTATCTTAGGATAATTAATCCTATTATGGCTTAATGTATTCTTAGTCATATCAAAGATTACCTTTACATAACCTAATTTTATTAGGTCAAGATGTCGTCTTAGTCATATCAAATTTTTCAAGGTATTACACTCTCCCTTCCTTCAAAAAAGTTTTATCCCCAAAACTTAACTTGCCTAGAGATATGATCTACAATCCACAAAATATATGATCTCATCAAGATTCGATATTAGACCTATTCCACATTAAATCAAATTTGGTGATCATCCTCAAATAATTAGAAATCATCCATCTTATTCAATATGCCCCCATTTGGGTTTTACCTATGATCACCTAATCATATTTGATTCCACAATTTAATCTTTTTGATATCCACAATCACAATTATCAATGTCATAATTGGCTTACCGACAAACGTTTTCCTCCTAATCGATATGTCCACAATCATTCGTGTCATTATCGACATGTCTTAGTGTCACTTGTCATTCAATGTCACTATGGCTCCAACGATTTAAAGTGGGACTTATCACTGTGATACTTTCACTATTAGTATCAATAGGCTCAGGTACTCTGTTGTTCTTAATCCATGACTTTATGCTCTGATGTGGACAATGGTTCCCAAACCATTTCACAACTTATTGTCCTAAAGTTACCATATTTGGTAACTTGCTCTGAGTCTGTCACAAGTAATCTTAACCTTTAGCTCTAATATCACTCTGTGGTATCAGTGGATCTTAAATATTTACAAACCTTAGCTCTGATACAACTCTGTGGTATCAGTAGGTCTTACATATTTACAAACCTTTGCTCTGATACCACTCTGTCACATCCCGACACCCCACTGTAACACCCCGACCCTGATTAATAAATAATTAGTTTGCTAATTATTAATTAGAACCGACATAAAGAATAATTAAGAAGTTAATCGGGAACCTCATGATGGTCATGATAGACCAATAAAATATTTAAGCACATTAGAAATGAAGGCGTAATGTCCGAACCTAATTACCAATTAATTAGGTGCAATGATGTTATTTTAACACTGCAGAAACTCAAATTAGCAAACTATGACGGCGACAAATAAATAATAGCTGATACGATGCCTTTGATAACGAGGCTAACCAAAATACAAAACCCTCAAAAGAAACTGTTTCGTAAAAAGAACACTAGAAAAGAAAATATAACGGAAATAGCCAAAACAAAATTCTGCGCCAACCAAATAGGGCCTAAGCCCAAAATGTGGAAAAATGCCCAAAAGTGAGGCCAAGGGGATTTGAACCCTTGACCAAGTGGGGAAAAATTCTTGTTACTGATAACTGGTTAAAAAATGCATATTTATTTTGTTAACCCTAGATATTGTTGCACTTTTATTATTTTAATCTCTCCAATCTATATGCATTTGCTAATTAATTCTTGTTTTATCTTTTTGCAGAGAAAGCTTGACAAGTTGATGATTTGGTGGTGGATTTGGAGTAAAAGGGAAATATTGGGCTTTGAAGTGCTAAAAGAAGTGAAAAACAAGTGGTTTTGAGTTAGAAGAGAGGCTTGGTCCATATGTTGGTGGACCAGGGCCTATTATAGCATTATAGGCTCTATTTTGGAGCACTTTAGCCTCCCTTTTTGGGCCCCTAATGTCTAATTACGAGATTTTATTTAATTTTCTTGAATTCTTATGTAGTGGGGGTATTTTTGGAAAAAGGAGGAGAATATTGGGAGCTAGGGTTTTGGAAAAGAAAAAGGCCGTTTTTGGGGATCTTGACGAGGAGAAGAAGGAGGAGACGACTCTAAAGAAGAAGATGAAAAACTCCATGGCTATGGTGTTCACCTCTTCCACCATCATGGGCTAAGTTCTCTCATTCCCATGGTTTAGATGAAACCCTAGTCAAGTAATCGTGCTTCTTTGTATTCTATTTTTGGGTTAATTAGTTTTGAATGTTGATTGTATAACTTTGGAATTTTATTAATGCAATGAGTATATTATTCGGTTTCACATAATCAATTTCTGTGATTTTGTTTATGTGGTTATACAATAGTAATATTTGTACATACATCAAAACCGTAGGACGAGTGTAACACCCCGACCTTGCGTAATTAATAATTAGTTGTTAATTATTAATTAGCACTGACTTAATGAATGATTAAGGGAATTAATCATAATCCCGACGGTCATGATAGACCGATTAAAATAATTAAATATGTCTGGAGAGAATGGTATAATACCCGAACCCGATTACTGATTAATTCGGTGAAATAACGCCATTTTAACACCAACGGAATCCGAATTAGCTAACCCGAGAAATCCCGAATGATTAATAAATGACACGAAACCCCTGACACTGAAGATAACTGAAATAGAAACTGACCGGAAGAAACTGCGTCGAAAAAGGAGCTACGGAATGAAAGTTATGTAGCAAACATTGAAAATTGAATTACTGCGCAACCAAACGTGGCCTTAACCCGAAATATGGAAAAAGACCAAAAAAAAATGTGGCCAAGAGGATTTGATCCCTTGACCAAACTGGGTAGAATTCAGTTTACCAAAAAAAAATACCAACTAGGATAGGAGCATCTTTGTAAATATATATGCAAAGATATATATTTAAATACCATTCAGATTTGGCCATTCCCCCAAAGTGGCCAATACACAAGCATGCAACACCTCAGCATGCATCACCCTATGCCATAGCCATCATGCCTATTATCCCATGATTACACCTTCCTCCCAACCAAATTGCATGCAATGCCATCATGCATTTGGGGAGATGAAACATCAAGAGAAAATATGATATGGATATACAATCTCCATATATGCATGGGGGGGAAGAAAATTAGATCTGTATAGAGAGCTTTGTGCACTGATCTATAGAGAGAGAGAGTCCTAGAGAGAGAGTGAGATGATGGTGTCCATGGCTTGTGTATACAACTTTGTATGCATGTATACGTGGAGCAATGGCTGTAACCATGGAGATGCCCTATGGAGGAAGAGAAGGACTGAGCATTCTGACTGAACTGAGGTAACCAGTGAGGTCTTGCCTGAACCAAGCCATGAAGAAAGGAAGCCACCGAACCAAGGTAAACCAACCAAACTGCCATAATTTTTCTGTTTAAATCTGGAATTGTTTCTGATATTTTTAAGCTATATGAACCGTATATATATGTTCTTGTGAGACCTTGGAATTGTTCTGAATCAATTGGGATAGTCGGATAAGCCTAGAAACCCAAAACTGTAACAAAACCGCCATTAACGGCCTTCTTGTAACAGGTCTGATCCGACCTCCATAAAACTAAAATTTGATGGTCTAGAACTGATCTAGACCCTTCTAGGACCCCATAAATACTGACCCACGACTTGGAAACACATGGGAAAGCCCTCAAAACCGAACCTATGAGTCTTGGCCATGAGACCCAAAATCTGAAATAGGCCTCTAAACTGAGATCTAAGAATGGGGAATTGAAGCCCCTGTTACAAGGGTCACAGAGAGACAAACCCCATGGGATTTGGTTGAGAAATAAGGCTGTACGACTGACCTGTAATCCCTCACAATAATCAGTTATACCGAGCTGGATCTTTGGATTTGAAGCTCTAAATTCATGCCAAAAGGTTGGAATGACTCCCAGAAATGTTTTGGAATCAAAACATGTTGAAAAAAAGCCCTTGAAAACCTACGAAATTGAAGAAGAAAATCTGCAAAAACTAGGGCGACACTGTTGGAGGAAATGGGGAAGATGGAGTCGACTCGGCCGAGTTGGCCGAGTCATGCCCAACCGACTCATACATGTGGCAACGCATGAGCGTGCCACTGTTTTATTGAAACTGCGCCGTTTTGGTGTTGAAGGTTTTAAATTAAAACCTGACTTCGGCTGTTTGGCAACAGAGTTAACAAATCAGAAATTGGGAAGTTGATTTGGGGCCTATCCAAACCGAGAATAAGAAAGAAATTGGGGATAACTGGAGTATCTTATTCCGGTTTTCTTAAGGTCACTGAACCGGTTGGCTTCTGAGATTTTTGGACCGGTTCAATCCTTGGACCCTTGAACCCTGTGGGTTGAACCCCTAATTTAAGAAATTGCATTTTGACCCCAAATGTCTTCTGATATTACAGTTTGACCACAACAGTTTTGGAATATTGTACAGTGGCCCAAATTTTGGAAAACTGTACATTTAAGCCCCTGGTAAATTAATTAGATAATAAAATAATTATTTTATTAAATGGGTAAAATTATAATTCTACCCCTGGACATTAAATATGTCAAACGGAATCCAAATAAATTAAATAAATAGTGTATTTTCACTATTTCAAATATTCTGGACTCAACGGTGCAGTCCAAATTGGGAAATTAAGCACCGAAAAAATACAGACATGTAAGTGATAAATTACTGTACTGCCCCTGACGGTGCCCAGACCCAAATAAAAAATAAAGACAGCCTATTTTAACTATGTCGGACACTTTGGACTCAATGGTGAGATCCGTTTAATGAACTGAAGTCCCGAAAAATACAGACACATAAATTGTAAAATGACTGAACTGCCCCTAGTGATACCCAGGGCCAATTAAACATAAAAGATAGTCCAAGTTAACTATGTCGGACACTTTGGACCCAATGGTAAGGTCCATTTTATGAACTGAGGTGCCAAAAAATATGACGCATGAAATTACCAAAATACCCCTAATACTGTACGAAGCCCAAATGAAGTCCGATTGGGACGAAATTGATACCGATAGAAGCCCAGATGCTGGTGAGACTGTATACCTGATTAAATGACGAACCGGAGTCAAAATCTTACGAAACGTGAAATGACCAAAATACCCCTGAGCACTGTAAGTGCAAAGTAGAGGTCGAATAAAGGTCAAACTGATCTGATAAATTATCATAGGGATAACTATGAACACTGAAGGGCTAAATAAGACTCCGGAACAGTTAACGCGTGAAACGAGAAACGACTAATGTGTCTCAATGACCAAAAGCAGATACCAAACGAAGTCCAAAGGACTTAGAAAATTATATCTAAGATATGTGGACTATTCTGAGGGCCTTAACAGGGCCCGAGGCAAGAGTGATAAAATGACCGTTTTGCCCCTAAGGCTGAAGAAGTAACTGACTGATAACGATTGAAGTCTAAATGACTTGGGTTATAATCCTGATGACTGCTAAGCCTAATTAAGGAATGAAATAGCCCCGGATGAAACCCGATGAGAGGGCGATAGGCTACTAGGTTATCTTAGGTAATTCGATAGACACCTAAGATGACGAATAAGACCTGAATGGATAAATTCTGATCTGTCTGTGATTGATGATGATTATTCAGGACATACATGGAGATGCCTGACGTACTTGGAGGTTATCGAATTGTTTGTGTAAGGAGATAACCGTAACAGTTTGTGAGTAACTTGGAACTTCTGGCTTGGTGTATAAGTACACCGTCTAGTTACTGTATTTTGATTCACTGTACTATTTTATCTGCCATACTGTTTAAATGCATGTTTTTAAATGCATGCTCTTTTATAATGTATTACATGTGACATGATTTTGTATTGTCCTGCTCTCCTGTTCAGTTCGGGTTTGTCCTGTTCTGTTGTATGGTCTGTCCATGTTTTGTTCTGTACTGTTGCGTCTTGTGAGTAACCTTGACTCCTGACTTAGTGTATAAGTACACTGTTTAGTTACTGTATTTTAAATACTGTACTGTACTGTTTTATCTGATACACTGATTTCATGTCCTTACTCAAATGCATGATTTTTACTCTGTCTGATTCCTCTGTTCTGTACTGCAATAAATCTATCACTATTTTTACTGAAAGAACAACTGACTCTTGGTACCATTTCAGTCTTGAGCACTATATGAGCATACTGCACTGTTTAATCTGTGCATACTGTACTGTTTATACTGTTATACTGTTCTGCTCTGCTCATTACTGATCTGTTCTGTTACTCTGATGTTTCAACTGATCTGTTCTGTTACTATGATGTTTCAACTGTACTCCTGTTTTAATACTGTTTCAAATGAACGTATTTAACGTTGTTTTTAACTGGTTCTGAAAGAACAACTAACTCTTGGTACCATTTCAGTCTTGAGCGCTATACGTGCATACCGCACTGTTTAATCTGTGCATACTGTACTGTTTATACTGTTATACTGTTCTGCTCTGCTCATTACTGACCTGTTCTGTTACTCTGATGTTTTAACTGTACTCTTGTTACAAATGAACGTATTTAACGTTGTTTTTAACTGGTTCTGAAAGAACAACTGACTCTTGGTACCATTTCAGCCTTGAGTGCTATACGTGCATACCGCACTGTTTAATCTGTGCATACTGTACTGTTTATACTGTTATACTGTTCTGCTCTGCTCATTACTGACCTGTTCTGTTACTCTGATGTTTTAACTGTACTCCTGTTTCAAATGAATGTATTTAACTATCTGTTATGTTTGATCTGTTTGATCCGTTCAGTTCTAATCTGTCCTGATCTGTTACGTTTGATCCGTTCTGCCCTGACCTGTTATGTTTAATCTGTTTGATCTGTTCAGTCCTGATCCGTCCTGATTTGTTATGTTTGATCTGTTTCGTCCTGACCTGTTTGCTCTGTTTCGATCTGTTCCGTTCTGTTCTGTCCCATCTGGTTCTACTCGATACTGATCTATCATGTTCTTTGATGATGTACTTGTATCTCTGACTGACATACTATTTTCGCTCAGTTCTGTCTTGTTCCGTTCTGTTGATGATATACCTGTATCTCTGGTTGACATATTGTTTCCGCTCCATTCTGTTATGTTCTGTTCCGTTCTGTTTTATTCTGATTTGTTATGTTTTATTCCATTCTGTTCGATTATGATTTGTTATGTTCTGTTCCGTTCTGTTTTATTCTGATTTGTTATGTTTTATTCCGTTCTGTTCGGTTATGATTTGTTATGTTCTGTTCCGTTCCGTTCTATTATGTTTTATTATGATCCGTTCTAACCTGTTCTATTCCGATCTGTTCTATTCTGACCCGTTCCATTCTGACCTGTTTGTCTCTGATTGATATATTGGCATTATTTACTATTCTGTTTTGAATTGTTGTGCTTTGCTTCATCCTGTTCTGATTTGTTATGTCCTGCTCTGCTCGGTTCTGCTCCGTCCTAACCTGTTGTGTTCTGTTCTGTACGGTTATACTTGATATGGTCTGTTATGTTTTGTCTGTCCTGATCTGTTGTTTTATTTTGTACAGTGCTGATTTATTCTACTGAAACTGCATTTAAAGTAGATTTATAAGACTGCCATTTCAGAAACAACTGAACTACCCTTGTGCTTTGTAAACAAGAAATGGATTTGAAACCCTTGACAAGGAACCTGTGTTACTTATTGGGCTTTTCGAAGCTCACCCCATTCCCTAACATTTTTCAGGAATGATATCTATTGGAACTGATGGCACTGATCTGTGGAGACTGGATTATTGAGGATTGAATCTGTTTAATCATGTGAGTGATGTAATACGACTGACTTGACTGATATGTATTAGATATTGACATGGCTCATGGATTTAAACGGTACTCTAGAGTTTATAGTTCTGCTCTGTTGTTATATGTCGGATTATAGATATGCTCTGAGGTTAGAATTGTTAGCTGTTGGATTTTAGACTGGCTCTGTGGTACATAACCTTACGGTGAATACATGAGTTGCATTCCCTTGACAAAAAAAAAAGTTTTAAATTCCGCTGCATCTGACCCTACAGTCGGAGTGCAATTCATTGAAAAGTTCAGAAATTGCCTTCGGTTGGTCGCGTGGCGGCTGACTGGCATCACGTCCTCGACATCCGCGTAGGGTGGGGTTCGGGATGTGACAACGAGTCATAACTCAGGGAAAACAAATTGTGACTATGACCTTAGAATTAGTGTAGACAATTTGTGTTGACCAAAGATGATTCGTGCTTAGGGTTTTAGTGCGTGGTTTTTCTTGATGATTGTATTGAGGCTTGTAGCTAAAATACATTTTTTACATCCAAATTTAATGGCCCAATAATTAATACAATTGAAGCTAGTTACAAAATTAGTGGTGGATTCAACACCCTAGGAATCCTCTTTTTCGTTAATTCAGTTGAATATTTGCTTTAATTATAGTTCTAATTTAATTTTAGAAAAAAAATCAACAAACAATCACTCTTTGTGAATTTGAATTAAAATTAATCTCAACTTTGGTTTTTAAACAATTAACAGTCTCTGTGAGTTCGACCCTTACTTCTCTACTATACTAGTAGTTTAGTTTGGTAATTTGATTGATTTCCACGACAGATCAATTTTTGGCGCCGTTGCCGGGGACTGTTGAATTGTTAAAAATTAGTAGTTGATTTTTATTTTAATTCTTTATTTTCTGCTATTATTCTTTTTCTTTGTCTTTGGTGTGCAGCAATTATAAAAAGCTCGAGAGAAGCGGAGTCGATTAGAGCAAGCACGGGTTTGTTAAAAAAAAAAACAAAAAAAATTCTACCTTCTTTACAACCGATCACGGTGAAATCTTTCCCTTCTCTTTGCATTTTATTTTTGCTACAGTTGGTATACTTGATTGGGTAGGTTTATTTGTTTTATGTTTGGTCGCCGTTCGTGCAACCCAAACTTAGAAAAATTAGACCTTGAGCTAGAAAGAACCTTGAAAGCTTTTTGTGGTTTGTCCATTAAGTCTGGCGTTTTAGGAAATCCTATTTCTATAGACATGGCTAATAATGGTGGACAACAACAACCATAGCCTCTTAAGGCTCATTTTGTTCCTACCACGTATACCAACCCTTCATGTATTCAAATGCCTGCTGTAACTGGGCATTATGAAATTAGACCCCAAACCATTCAAATGTTACCATCTTTTTATGGGAAATCAAATGAGGACCCATACCACCATCTGAATGAATTTTTAGAGCTTTGCACCACTGTCAATGTGCAAAATCTGAGTGAGAATGCTCTTAAGTTAAGGTCGTTCCCTTTTTCATTGAAGGATAGAGCCAAACAATGGCTCGGTTCTTTGCCTACAAATTTCATAACAACTTGGACTCAACTCCAACAAGAGTTTTCAAAAAAATACTTTCCTATAGGCAAAACCAATGATATGAGAAGAGCCATCACAAATTTTACTCAACTCGATGGCGAGTCTTTTCATGAAGCTTGGGAGAGATTTTTGGACCTTCATAGAAAGTGTCCCCATCATGATATCATGCGTTGGCAGTTGGTACAGAGTTTTTATGACGGTATTACAAAACAAAACCGCCAAATGATTGACTCTGCTTGTGGAGGGACTTTCCTCAACAAGAATTAGGATAAGGCATAGGATCTTTTTGAGACCCTTAGTGAGAATTCACAGCACCATGCCTCAGCAAGTCGGAGAGCTCCACCCACCTCCTCTAGTGTCCCTAAAAGAGGTGGCATTTATGAAGTCGGACAAGTTGTGGATGTCCAAGAGCAAGTTGCGGCATTGTCTAGGAAACTAGACCAAGTTTTGGCTAGGGGACAAGTTTCTACTTTTGCTCCTGCCACTCAAGAGGTGTGTGCTTTATGTTCATGCCCAACTCATTATGTGTCAGACTGTCCTTTAGCCCCGCAATATCCAGAGTTTGTGGAAGAGCAAGTTAATGCTCTTCAAGGTTTTTCCAAACCGGCTAATGATCTATATTCTAGCTAGTACAACCCGGGATGGAGAAACCATCCAAATTTTTCTTGGAGGCCTCAAGCCTCAAATCCTCCATTCTCACAAAATTCTAGGCCAAATGTGCCTAATTATTTTCCATCATCATCCTACCATCCTCCTCCTCAACAATATCAACAACCACCTCCTCCCCTTAGAAATTCAGCTTTTGAGGACAAGGTGTTGAGTGCTTTCCAAGCTTTAGAGTCAAATCATCAGTCCAACACTCAATTACTCCACTCACACACTCAGTCCATCTCGAAGCTAGAATCCCAAATAGGACAACTAGCACAAGCCATGGGTAGAAGAGATGAGGGACGTTTACCAAGTCAACCGATGAACAAACCTAAAGGCCAATATGGGGTAGAGTCTTCCAACCCCAATGATCAGTTTCATGAGCAAGCTAAGGCCATAACTACTCTTAGGAGTGGGAGAGTGGTAGATAACAAAGTTGAGTATAAGGCTGAGACTGAATTGACAAGTTTTTCTAAAAAGGATGAAGGTGAGAATACAAATTTGCAAAAAGGGGATTCTTCATCCCCAAGTGATCCTTTGAGTGTTCTTGTGGCATCCTATGTGCCCAAGGCCCCTTACCCTTCCTGCTTGGCCGACCCTTCCTTTTGGGAAAAATGGTGCAAATATGGAGGAGATGCTTGAGATTTTTAAGCATGTTAAGATTAACTTGCCACTTCTTGATGTAGTCAAGCAAATTCCTTCCTATGCCAAATTCTTGAAAAACTTTTTTACTCAAAAGCGAAAAGCTAAAACTCAAGTGTCAAAGAAGGTCTTTCTGACAGAGCAAGTGAGCTCGATTCTCTAGCACCAAACTGCACCTAAGTTCAAAGATCCTGGAGCCTCCACAATTTCTTGTGTCATAGGTAATCACATTATTGAGAGGGCGCTCTTTGACTTGGGGGCAAGTGTCAATTTGTTAACATACTCTGTCTATATAAAGAAGAAAACAAAAGTGTGTGTGTACGGCTAGAGAGAGAGAGAGAGAGAGAGAGAGAGAAGTAAAGAAAAGAAGAAGAAGAAAAGATGGAAGGAAGGGAACTTGCATGCAGCCTTGATCAAAACCCAAGAAGCTTAGGAAGCCCAGAACCAAGCCCAGAAGAGGAGAGAAACCATTGTTAAAGGTAAAACCTAACTTTTTCTCTCCAGAAAAAGGATGCAAAAACTTACTATTTAATGGTATTAGATTGCATGCATGGTTTTATTTGTGATATACTAGGGCTTTGGAGGTTAAATAGGAGACTAAGAGAGCTTAAGACAGCCACCCCACACAAAACCGTCATTGTTAGACCACCTTAAAAGTGGGTTTGAATCGACCGAAAGAACAAGCAATTCCTTCACTTGGGACTTGAAATAGACCTCACAAGGGTTGTGAAAACCCTCATCCGCAACATAAAATCCAAGAGAAAGGCCCCCAAAACTTCAACTTGCAAGTTGCGAGTTTAAGAACCAAACTTCCCAAATCAACACCAAAGCCTAATTTATGAATAATGATTTAAACCTCATGATGAAACCATCATAGTAGAACAAACCCCATCGATTTTAGTGGAAAAAAAAGTTCAAACCAAGCTTGTTACAATCACGAGTGTCAAAACCCAAATGAAACATATAGCCCAATTTGAACCCCAAGACCAATGCCAAAATCTTTCTTGGAGTCCTAGGAATCTATAGGAACAAACCGCAGAAGAAATGACTACCTAAAATGTCACAAAATAGAGATGGGAAATTCTTTGAATTAGGGAAATAGTATTGAGGGTGATGGGGAAGAAGATGAATAGTAGTGTGGGTCAGGTCGGTTCGGGTTCGGGTCAGAACCCGCCTAGTCGTATATTTGGTTTTAGTAACACGGTGTCATTTAGGGACTGTGGGTTTTAAATTTAAAGTGAAAATGGTCTGTTTTGCTACATGGTTAGGGGCTTGATTTAAAAACCACGGTCATAACAGGGATATCCTATCTCTGGATTTCCCATTGTCCACTATTTGGCAACTGAAATATCAGAAAAATAAAGGGGAGCCGCAGCGCCCCAGTTTTGATTCGTTGACCTCGGACGTGTGAGAATCCTAAACCCCCATGCGTGTGCCAGTGTGCCACTATGGCACTTGTTGTATAAAATGACTGAATAAATATATAATATTAAATTAAATAATTAATTTAATTTAATTATAGTAAAATGATCCATTACCCAAATAAAATAAAAGGGTAGTGTAACCTGACTATTTTAGACATTATGGACCCAATGGCAAGGTCCGTTTTACAAGACGAGATCCTGAAAAATTAAGACACATAAAATGCAAAATTATATTTTTACCCTTAATGATGCCCGAAGCCAAATGGAAGTCCAAAAGGGTTTAAATTGACTTTCTTCAACATTCCAGACCCAATAGTGAGGTCCATATTATCAAATTAGGTAATGCCAAAATAAAACACGTGAAAATAAAAATTTATTAAATCGTGCCTAAGAGTTCGATTTGACTACAAATAGTCCGATTTAACGAAAATAAGTCCTATCCTAAGAAATTAGGATAAATTGAGAACACCAAATTGGTGATAATTTAAATTAAATATGGAATTAATTAGATTATTCATAAATTATTCTTAGGAACTACAAGGGAAAGGGAAAGGGAAAGGCACGCCAATAGTGCCAACGCCGATAACCAATGTAAGTAATCTTGTACTTTGAAGTGGAGGTTTTAAGTCCATGAGTTTTGAAGTATTTTAAGTTCAAAATTCCTGAAGTGATTTAAGTTCAAAATTCCTGTATTTACATGACTCATGATTCAAATGTATTATTGCTTCCATTTTTAAATACTATCTTAACATGCAAGTTAGCTTGTTTATCTTGATGGCTTTTTGTAGGTTCGCATTTCAGCATGTCTATGTTAAATTCAAAAACTTGTATTTAATGCCTCTCTAAAAGTAAGTTTTTTTATACTTGCCATGTTTTAATATTCCTAAATGACGTAATTAAATACTCCAAAGGTTAAATTTTAAATGTTTTGAATGTTATATTTCAAGTATTTGAAGGCTTTGTTAAAATATTCATGAAAGTTCTGTCAATGCTCTGGAAAAGCTTCTATCTAAAAAATCATGTTTTAATGCTCTCAAAAAATATCTATTTGAAGAAGTTATGTTTTAAATGTTCTTGAAAAGAATCTACTAGGAGGTTATGTTTAAATGCTTTTGAATAGCATCTATTTGTAAAGAAATGTTTTTAAATGCATCCTGTTTGCCAACTGGTAATGCAAGATAACTGTGCATAAACACCACGAGCTCGTGAGGCCCTTCGGGTCTCAAATACGAGAAAAAAGCCCATTAGAAGGTTTATCCCCCATGCATGAGATATCTCCACAAAAAGTTAAGCTTAGAGTCCGGTTCGAAACAGATTCTTCTATTAAAAAGTGAAAAGATGTTACGTTCAGAAATGGCAGAAAGTTTATCCCCCATTTTTCTAAACGCGAAATATATGTTCTGATTTCATGATTGAAAGATTCATGTTTTTAGTAATTAATGGTAGAAGGTTTTCAAACCCCCATTTTCATGAAAATGACTTTTTAAAAAAAATGGTCCCGTTTTTAAATTGACAAAGGGTCATGCCCTCCAATTTATAAGAAAAGAATTTTATTCATCCTGTTAAAAAGTAAATGAATTAAATTCTTTTGGCCGCTAATGGCCATCCCGTACATGTTACAAATTTTTTGCTGCATATTAAATGCCTTACTCAAATGCTTTAAATGCTTCGTGTTATATGTTTTTAAAGATTCTTGTACTCTGTATATGTGAAATAATTATTTTACTCAAATGCTTCGTGTTACATGTTTTGAAGTTTCTTATATCTTGTATTTGAAAAAATAAGTGCCTGGCCTGAATACCTTGAATGTTTCATATTATCTGTTTTAAGATTCATGTAAGTGTACGAGCAATTGGTAGTGACTGTTTTTATGAACTCTCTCTTATAACTAACCCACTAACAGTTAAAAATCATAACAAGGTACTAGAATTACTCACGAGCTTCTCATAAAGCTCACATAGATTTGTTACCGCTGACTCTTACAGGAAATGAAGATAGTTAGGAGCTTTGCCCATACTAAGGAAGGGCGTCGGGAGCTCCGCACTTAAGTTAGCAATTTTTGGAAATTTCAGGACCCATAGTTGGTCAACCTTGTTGTAGTATTTTATTTTGAACAATTTTGTAATTAAGTCCCTAGGGACAATAGACATGTAATATGTATAACTTTTAAAATTTAGCAAGCTTTGTATGTATTCGTACCATTCTGAAAAGCTACAGTCTCAGGCTAATGTGTGAAAAGAACAAGTTTTCACACTTTCACAAATTATGATCCTAGCCGCACCGCCATCCAGCACCGCTGCTTTTGGTTCACCACCTTATGCAGATTTGGGATCACAGGGCTGACCCTCTAGCCGTCCGTAACTTTTTCTGTTGACTGTATCAATAATAACAATGTGTAATGAAATAAATTAACAGTTGAATAGGGAAAGTCATAAAAAGGTTCTATATACATATCAGAAAGAGAAACCAACATTTACATCACTCCTAGGTGGTGAATATATGGGAGAACTTAAGACATCATTCTATTGCATTTCTTAAAATTCCCTCTATCGCTTGCAAGCTCCTATTGTCTACTTGCAGCGTCCTTTCTTGAAATAAACAAGTAAGTCAAAATGAGCTAACAAAGCTCAGTAAGCAAATTCCCTTCTTTCTGCCATGGGTCAGGATCAATATAGAAAAGAACATAATCCAAGATAAACAAGGATATGATAACATGATAACCAATCATTAAATAGAATGCTACAATAGCCAATCTAAAGGTAGAATGCTATGATGCCCAATCAAAACAATAGATGGTCATAGTAACCAATCATGAATAAGTGAATATCAAAAGGCACAAGGTACATGAATCATCAATAGGGATCTGGCCAAAATAATAGATATACTACCACAATCAATAGATAACCAATCAATCATAAATCAATAAACTTTCAACATATGATCATTTATAGGGAAAATATGATCATTCAACATTTTGATGCACATTCTGTTTAGGGCTTGGCACACCCTCGATCAATACTCAATGTGTTTCTTTATGCCATTAATACTCATTGCGTTTTTTTACGCCATCAATACTCATTACTTTTCTTTACACCATTAATACACATTGTGTTTCTTTACTCCATCAATACTCATTGTGTTTCTTTACGCCATCAAGATTTAGTGCGTTTCTTTTACGCCATTAATACTCATTGCGTTTCTTTACGCCATCAATACTCATTGTGTTTCTTTACGCCATCAATACTCATTGTGTTTCTTTACGCCATCAATATTTAGTGTGTGTATAACGCTATTATTGCCATAGGTCCATTCATGGACTTCGACTCGTAGGTCCATAAAAAACATTGGATGGATATTATGACTAAGCACAATTCTGGGTATTCATAATATATCATGATTATCATAATTCCATGAAGAGTGTACATATATGGAATATCATTCATTTTTCTCAACAGTGGGAATATAATAGTTAGCTTTTCAAGGTATGGGACAAAGTGTACAACATTTATGATCAAGATATAGTAGTCAAGTAATGTCCACAAGGTAGAACATGTATCACATTGTGGGATCAATAAACATCAGATACATATAAGAGTACAACTTTGGCAGTAATTGAAATAACCATGGCTGAGAATAACACATGTAAGACAATAGGTTTTACTTACATTTTAACAGTCTGTTCTATCTCAGTAATTAGCCATTTTCTCGTTTCCTTTTGAAGTCCCTATAAATCAGTAGACAGTTCTTAGCTTAATACTACATATAGCCTAACCCCTTAAAATTATTCAATTTCATACATCGATATTATAAGTTTCTTTATCTGGGAAAACAGACTCTACCGTTGAGTACAGAAAGTCAAAGAAAATAGGTTTAGGCTTTTACGGATTTGAATTTGGCTTTGGGTAGCACCGGGGCAAAAATGGTAATTTGCCACTTTTACGGGTCTTAATTTTTTGGGACCCCGTCTCATGCAACGGACCCTTTCATTGGGTTTACAATGCCCAAAATAGTAGGAATACACTATACTTTTATTTTATTTAGACTCCAAAAATTATTTCAATAATTAACTAAATTAATTTAAATAATATTATATATCATTTGTGTTAAAACATGACCACACGTGCCTTAGTGGCACAGTGGGCAGTATGTGAGACTTAAGTCTCACATGCGTGGGGCTCTCAAGTTCTAACCTCATAGGTAGCAGCCCCTCTATTTTTTTTCTAAATTCCTTTGAACCAAACAGCAAACAAGGATTTATCCATGGATAGGATATCTCTTATGCTAAATAGGTTATTAGATTAATTTATTAATCCTACAACCAAATGCCCCAATTACATTTTAATTTAAAACCCAAGCTACATCATTTCAGTCATAACCCAATGTGCGATGGGTTGGGTTGCGACCCAAACCTGAAATCTGACTCGACTAACTCAACTCTCCCAATCTTCTTCCCCTTCGCTTTTCCGATGACACTCCAGTCACCTTCTCCGTTACCGGTGACCAGATTCTAGAAATTTTTAAAATTTTTAAAGCTTTTTTCTCATAGTTTTGAAGTCCCTATTTGATCCTAATTTGTTCCAAACCCTTTTTAGAATCGTTAAGCATCATTTTAACCCCCAAATCCCATTGAGTAGCCTATTATTTCAAAAACCCAACTCTCCAATCACCTCACTTTTCTCCCTCATTTCTTCACCATTTTACTCACAATTTCTTCCTAAATGTTCCATTTTTCTCAAAGATTAAGACCCTATAATTCTTTGTAAGCTTCATACAAGTTTTACAAAAAACCAAAAATAAAATTTAAAACTTTAACTTTAACAGAACAATACCTTACTTCTTCCTTATCTATCTCCTATAATCATAAGGTCTATACTTGCATTTTTAAACTAAGAAACTAAATCAAAATGCCAAGAATTTTAGATAGAGAAATTTACCTTTCTTTGAATTTTGTTGTAGCACTTCCTCTCTTTCTTCTTCTTTCTTTCCCTTCCTTTTTTTCCTCTTTGTTTTCTTTTCTAAACATGCATTGCATGCATATATATTTATAGACTATATACACATACACACTTACACACAAATATAAAATTCCATCGCCTCTCTCTCTCTCTCTCTCTCTCTCTATTCCTATTCTAATCTTTTCTTTTGTCTTAAATTCAATTGATATTTTGAATATTATAATATATATTATACTCACACCACAACCGACACACACACACACACACTGAACACACACTACTGCACACATTTTCCTCCATATATATATATATATATATGTACATACACACATATATATACCTATATATTGTAACACACATTGTTTCACACACTTGCACATATATATGTACATATACACACTATTAGTGTGTATATGTACATATATATGTGCAAGTGTGTGAAACAATGTGTGTTACAATATATAGGTATATATATGTGTGTATGTACATATATATATATATACATACCCATATATGTATATTAATACATACTCGTCACTCTGCTCGGTAAAATCCAAACACTCGGGACCATTCGTATTCAAAATTGGACAATTTATTTATTATCAAAAGATGAACCCTGACAGCTCGGGTTTACAACACTTGCTCGGTTACATTTTGGGTCGGGGTATTACAATTAGCATGGCACCATATGAAGCACTATACAGCAAGAAGTGCCGATCTCCATTATGTTGGACAGAAGTAGGGGAAAGGAAATTATTTGGCCCAGAGATAGTAGAGCAGACAACAGAAAAGATCCAGCTAATCAAGCAACATCTATTGGCAACTCAAAGCCACTAGAAGAGTTATGCCAATATCCGAAAAAGAGAGCTGGAATTTGTAATGGGCGATCAAGTGTTCGTGAAAGTGTCACCTATAATGGGAGTGATGAGATTTGGGAAGAAGGAGAGTGTAATATCCCGACCCGGGATATGGCACTTATACCGAGGTAGACCCAGTCGAGTACACGTAAACTGAGATAGGTCGAGTCGAGTAGCATAATGCCAGTTGTAACCAAACTTGAGTTCTGAATAAAATAGAATAATTCTAATTAAGTCCAAAGAGTCAAATAATAATACCGAGCTTTGACCAAGCAATGAATATAGTAGCAAAGATAAACCGAGACCCAAAATAGACCAAGAATAATATATCCCAAATTATACCTGAAGCATCGCAATGAGTAATATACAGTGATGGGTACGATTACTAAGGTATATAGTAAAAGTTATAATCTCAGGAAATTTTAAGACAAGCCAAGTATGAGTAAACCGAGCTGATGGATGGCAATACCAAAATAGACCGAGCCATCACAGTAAGTTATGTATCGTAATAGGCACGCAGTTCAAGACAGATAGTATGATTCATTAATTTAGTAATATATAGTTTAAAAATATGATAAGTGAATTTTAAGTAATTCCGGGTACCTAGGGGTACCGTATGATAAACCTGAACAGTACAAAGAATCGTGTACGTAGGCCAATATATGTCTCGATATATGTGCACAGTGTATTTTAATAAATACAATAATATATATATATATGAGATGATATATATATATATGTGTATTTATAAAATATACATACAAATATATATATGTATATACGGTTATGTATGTACATATATTATATAAATATATGTATTAGTATAAATGGATATTATATATATATATATATATATATAAAACATAGATTTTTATTATATATATAAGCATGCAAAAGGCATGCAAGTGAAGAAAAGAAAGAAAAGAAAAAAAATCAAATGGTGTGTGTGTGTTGTACAAAGTGTCGGCAAGGTATGTGTTGGTGTGTGTACTAGTGTGTGTAATATAAATTATATAATATATACATAATATCCTAAGCTAATGAAAGCAAAGAAACAAGAAAAGAAATTAGAATAGAGAAGAGAAAAGTCAAGGAAAGCTGTAAAAATTGTAGGAAGAAAGAGAAAAAAAGTAGGCTGCAAGTGGGAAAGAAAAGAAAGAGGAAAGAGTGAGGACATAAAGGGCGGCTGTTAGTGTATATGTGTGTGATATTTAATAGAGAAAATGAGGAAAACAAGAAGCTGAGCTCCTTAGGAGGATTCTAAACTATTCAGAAGTAGGAAACCGAAGAAGAAAGAAGGAGAAATAGAAAGAAAAATGTGAGGAAAACTCTGTAAATTTCCAAGTTTGAATTTCTGTTTTTTTGTAGAATTGCTTAAATTTTAGAAATAATTACATGGTTTTAAAGAGCATGAAAAATGGTGAATTTATGAAGAAACCGCAGCCCATTTGGTTGAGAAACAAGTGAGAAAAACCAAATTAAAGTTTGAAGAAAAATTCCGATTCATTGAGTTTTAGATTGTTTTAGCTCATTTTATGAATTAAAAATTGTTTCCCATAAGTGCAGCAACTTGTAGGTAAAATTTGGGCTCAAAACAATGGCTAAAAAGCCATGAAATAGTGAAAATTCAGTTCGCCGAAAAGTTGGGACAGCTCGCTGGAGTTGGTTGCAACTCCATTTTTCGAGGCCTTCCGTGATCCAAACTGAATTCTGAGGGTAGATATGGAAATCCCATGAGGATTAAAAGAGGACCCTAGTGGTCGGACGTCGAAACATCGTCGGAAACTAGCTGCCATCGCCGGAGAAGACAACCAGCCGCACGGCTGGTAGCGTGTTACGCTGTTATGCGTGTTGGAGTTTTTGTGGTTTTGGGCCACGAGTCAGGTCGGGTTGACCCACCCAGCAACCCATGGGGTAGATCCAACTACGTTATGATTTTTAAAATTTTACAAATATGGATTTCGGGCTGTTTGGATACAAGAATAGCAGATAGAAATTGGATTGAAATTGAGAATAAGGATAGCTTATCCAAGTTTAGATTTAATCCATTGTTTGGCTATTCCAAATTGGAATAGGAAATTTTGAAATTCAAAATTTACCCAGAACTTATGATAATTATATTTTGAACCCAAGTAATAAAATAATATTTAAATTAAAAGAGAAATTACCAAAATGCCCATAAGTCGAAAAGTAGTCAAACGGACTCCAATTAAAATGAATAGTGAATTTTTATTATTTCGAGCATTCCGGACTCAACCGTGTAGTCTGATTTGTGAAAAGAGGTCTCGAGAAGTAAGAACCCGTAAAAGTACAAAATGACCATTTTGCCCTTTTTAGTACCGAAGTCCGAATTGAATTCTGCGAAAGCTTAAACCAACTTTGTTTGACATTCCAGATTCAATAGTAGAGTTTATTCTAGTAAAAGAGATATAAATAATAAAGAGACATAAAATTTGATGAATAGCATGAGTTATAAATATATATATAAACTGAGAGAAGTTTCCTGAATCATAGGAATACCGAGAGACAAGAAGAAGGCAGTTTTGACCTTCTAGAACTGATACAAAAAGAGGTAAGTAAAATTCGATCTCTACATGTGTTACATTCCAAGCCATGTTATAGTTCTTGTATATATATTGCCTATTGTACTCTATATACACATACTAGTATTTATTTAGCCACATTGATATTTCCCTATTATGTGGGAACCAGTTGTTGATTTCTATATATATCTCGATCATGATTGTACACTTGTGCATGGATTCTTTTTGTACACTTGTACCTAGGGCCGTGAGGGCCAAACAGTTTTATTCGAAGTAGTCTAGTAACCGTAGTTTAGCTAACTATCGTTACATCAAATTTGCCTAGAACCAGTCATGATTCCACTATACTCTTCATGGAAGATAGCATGATCCTGATATATTTTTAGTACCGAATTTGTGCTTAGTCACATCTTCATCTGATGCAGTTATGACCTTCGGGTCCAGGTTCTGAGTGGAACATTTACTATATTTATTTCGTTGCCATGTGAGGCATGGGACGTAGAATTACATTGAGCTCAAGTGCTATTCACCCAAGGGGTAGTCGGGCCCCACCAGTACCAGTGCATCTCAGATATAGTTGATATCACTGTCCTTTATTGTTGATATTTATAGCTTGATCATGTTATATTATTATTGAATGATCATGAGATTTTTATAGCTTCCAGTACAATGCTTACATTTTATACTTGATATAGCTCATGACTGTAGCAGTATAACATTGTTAGCATAACAGATTCATTTCCTTATCATTTGACTTCTATCATCTGATATTGAGTATATATATTCATTGACTGGCTAGCATTCTTTTATACCATTGTGCACATGGCAGAGTAAAGGACTACTTACTGAGTTTTCATAGCTTATCAGATACTACACAACATGTAATAACCCGAAATTTTTTTATATATATATATATATATATATATAAATTTTTGGTTATTATTATTATTATTATTGTTATTATTTATATTATACATGTATGAATGGCTGTGGTTATTTAAAAATGTGTAAGTATGTGTATGTGTTATACTTGTATATTACGTATATTATATGTATATGTGTGGGATGCTATATGTACATGTATATATATATATATATAAACAGTGCATGTGTGCACTGTGTGTGCCTACGGGTGTGTGTAGTGAGTGGAGAGGTATAGATATATATATATATATATATATATATATATATATAGGTCAGCTTTGCATTTAATGCAAAGCTGCCTTGTAGGGAAATTAGGGTGGCTGAACAGAGGGGAAAGGTCAAGAATAGTGGCTATGCAGGTGGTGACGTGAGCGAGTGGATGTGTGTGGGTGTATATGTCTCGGTCGGTTGGAAAGAAAGAAAGAAAAGAGAGACAGAGGGCGAGAGAGAGAGTTTTGGAAAGGAGAAGAAGATCTTGGAGCTTGAATCAAGTTTGGAACCAAGAAGGTGAAGGAGACACACGGCTAGAGAGAGAAACCCAAAAAAAACGGTAAGTTGGTCATTTCTGATTTTTCCGTTTCTTAGCATATTGTTTAGATTTAATTTTTGGGTCTTATAGTGTATGAAATATGGATCATTTTGCAAAAGAAATCACTTAAAATGGTTAAGAAATAAGATAGAAAAAGTGAGTTACAGGTGGGTTGGATAATCGAGTGGTTGGGAAATGTTGATTAAAAACTTGGTTTTGGGGAGGAGGGATTGTTCCTTCATAGTGCAGAAACACGTTACGATAAAAATGGAGGTTGAACCGTGACCAAACAGTCATGAAAATGAAAGAGAAAGGTCGGCCGGAGAGTTGACCGAAATGTTTGAACCCTTATTCGTGAAAATCTAGTGGCTTAAATTCAAAACCGAACTTATATATGGAATCCTTGGGAGAAAACGAAGAGAACCACATTCAGAAACCATGAAAAACTCACCGAAAAAATCTCGTCGGTGCCGGAGAAGGCGCCGGAACCCTACTGGTGCCTCACCGGAAAAACGGGGAAGAAGGGGGTGTTCGGGTCAGGTCCGGGTCCGGTTCGGGTTCGGGTCGGGCTGGGGCGACCTGCCCCTGCCACGTGTCGGCCTGCTGTTTTAAATTAAAAGTTGGAATGGGCTGTTTGGCTACGGGTGTAAGAAATTGAAAAATTGAAATTGAAACAGGAACAGTGATATCCTATCCCTGTTCTGGATTAATCCCTGTTTGGTTAACCGAATTAGGAATAGAAGAATTAGAATTTACAAATTTGCCCCTAGACTTTTTAGAAATTAAGTTTGACCCCAGAACTTTGGAAAATTACACTTTGACCCCTAAACTTTTGAGAAATTTTGATCTGACCCCACCAGAATAAAATATTAATTAAATTAATAAATTAATTTAATTATTTAAATATTTCAAAATAATCCGGAGTCCAAATGGGACAAGTCATTAGTGTATTTTGACTATCTCGACTATTCTGAGATCAATGGTGAGGTCCGTTTTTTGAGACGGAGTCCCAAAAAATAAAAGACCCGTAGTAACCTTTAAAATTACCAAAATGCCCCTAAATTGAAACACAGTCAAACGAACTCCAAATTAAGTAAACAAATAGTGAAAATTTATTATTTCAACCATTCCGGACTCAACTGTAGAGTCCAATTTGTGAGAAAAGGTCTCGGGATGTAAGGACCCATGAAAAGTACAAAATGACTGTTTTGCCCTTTTTAGCTCAGATGTCCGAATTGAATTCCACGAAAACTTAAACTTACTTTCTTCGACGTTCCGGACTCGATAGTAGGGTTTAATTTAGCAAAATAGAAACTTATAAAATAAAGACATAAAATTTGTTGAATAGCATAATTCAAGTGACAAATGGACTGAGTCACATGTTATGATTTTAGGGACACGGAAGGGCAAGGAGAAGGTGATCTAACCTTCTACATTCTACTGCTAGTTCTGCTACCTTACGAGTACATTTTTCTGAGTTGAGACTGACTCACCAGGTACGATATATTGTGCTAAGTAAGAAATAAAATTGAGTTTAGGAATAACTACTCTGTTGACTTGATGATTCACATGCTTGTTTGATTGTTCACATGTTTATGTGCTTCATGCTATCTTGCTGTAAGTTGGGTGATAATGTGGATAATGATTATGTGTATATCGCATGTGTTAGTATAGTGCCTGGATTATATTCTTTGAGAATTGTTGAGATTATGAAATATGTGATTGAAAACATGCTTCATGTGTAAATGAGATGCATCATTGAGATTATATTGTGGCATGAATAAATCAGAGCATATTGGCATAGTGTGATTCCTTGGGCATGGTGTGAGTTGAGCACGTGGTGCTGTGTATTATGAGGGTGCAGATCCTATGGTGAAAAACCCAAAATCGGCCATTAGGTACTTGCATGCCTGAAGGATTCCGGACCGTGAAGCGAGACATATATTAGTACTCGGGCTATCGGGGAAGGACCGTAAGACGAGACATGGTGGCATAGAGTTGCATGGGTGTGTCACGCATACTGCTCATATACTTCATACTATTTATGTACTGCCATAATGATATTGAATGCCATGTAGAAATAACTGTACACTTGCACATGCCACACCCTTAATTTTGTTTCTTGCATTAGCATTATATTGTACCAGCAGTTGAGCTGACCCATTCGTGGGACAAACATTTCAGATGACGCTCCAGCGGTGCGAGACGTAGAGATGATTTGATTTTGGATTATGTTTGGCCCGAGGGGCACACTTAATATTGTACAAGGGCATAAGCCCGAGGCTATTTCTTATTTTTGTATGTCGTGAACTAATGGACCAGACCCTATGCAATGTATCAGAACAGTGTATGGAATGTATGTGATTGTCCTTAATTGTCCTTTATTTCTTTATTATTCTATTTCTTTTTGTCTCGTTACTCAAGCCTCGGGTTCGCCGGAATTCGAGGCATGACACAACATTTGACTTGCAAGCACAGATATCAAGGACAAACCATAGAACCTGATAGCTAGGAGGTGGACATTTGCTTTGAAGTTGCAGTGTAATACTTAGTACAGATAGTCTTATAGCTCTCCCATGTTATCCACGTCTTGGGGATGAACAGTTATATTAAGAAATTTTGTATTCCGCATTTTGTAAACATTATATAAATCACATGCAACTTTTATTATTTTCTTTCGCATTTTAGTCATTGCATGTTAGTAGCACTGATTGTGTAGCAAATTGAGACCCTTAGATCAACAAGCAGCGTCGGATCGAGCGTCGCGACACGAGATCCGCAGAGGGTGGGTTTCGGGTCGTGATAGGGAGGTCAGGGCCTCGTTACATTGGGCGGCCATTTAAGATCATAGGACGAGTCGGATTGGTGGCATATCGACTTGCCCTACCAGTAAAATTGGTGCATGTGCACAATGTTTTCCATGTCTTTATACTAAGGAAGTGCTTGCACAATCCGGACCAAATGGTAAAGCACGAGCCCCTGGATGTCCAAGAGGATTTGACTTATATTGAGCAACCAGTATAGATCATGGACCATCGGGAGCAGGTTTTGCGAAACAAAACTATTCTGCTAGTGAAAGTGCTATGGAGAAATCACCAAATTGAGATTCCCACTTGGGAGCGAAAGGATGAAATTCGCGTCAAATACCCACAACTTTTCACATTACGAGGTACGCCAAGTTTGGGGACCAAACTTTCCTAAGAGGGGGAGGATGTAATATCCCGACCCAATTCGGCAAAGTAATTTACGTTAATGCCCATTTTTATGAAACAAATTACATTTTAATTTTAGACATTTTAAATTGAACTTGGTAGCTCGTGAATATTAAAATTAGTGCACGAAGTGCAATTGGGCGAAATTAGTGCGATACGAGAACAAAACGAATTTAACCAAAAATCTTTTGATAAATATAATATATTTTTGGTTTAAATAAAACACAATGTAACGTGTCAAAAATAAAATTTATAACATGTAGATGAGCATACAAAAATCAAAAACACAGCGGGAATACCAAGAGGTTTTAGGGCAATTGAAATACAACTTCAACAATTTAACAAACACACCGAAAATGCCAAACAAGGCATAAGAAAAGAAAAATAAAGAAAATAAGGCCAAAAGGCTTGAACCCAAGACCAAAAAAGTGGAAGAATTCTATGCCCAAAAAGATAACCAACTGGGCTACAAGCACTTTTGTGCTATATATCTCACAAGATATGTATATATGCTATATAAAATTCCATTCCACCACTCCCACCCCCAATCACATTTCATGCAACACCTCAGCCCTATGTGTGTGTGTGTGTGTGTATATATATATATATATAATGACATGTGTATATATATATATATGTATATATGACATGCGTGTGTTGCAGACACTAAGTGTGTTATGCATGTGTGTACAGTGAACGAGTAGAGAGAGAAAGAGAAGAAGAATAAGGAGGAAGAGGAGAAACTGGACATTCAGGCCAACTAGTCTAGTTCAGTAACAAACCAAGAGGACAGAACCACCATTTCAAGGTAAAACACTCATCGTAGTTTTTCTCTCTAAGACAAAAAAAAAAAAAAAGTAGCTTTACCACTATTTTGTGTTATTGATATGCATGCATGTGATTTAAATGCATAAAGGAAGAGAATAGAATTAAAATGGAATAATTTAGGTTGAGCAAACCCTAAAAAACCCTAGGACCCAAAATTGTAAAAACTGAGTTAGATCTAGCTTGGTTAAAACTTAAAAATAATTACAAGGCTCAAAAGAGAGTGAAATGTGGAACATTCTGCAACTTGAATCAATTAAAATGGTCAAGAGACCATGGAGAAATATCGAGTTGCAGGTACGGTCAGGTTTAGTGAGTGATTGAATTTTAGATCACTTTGTTGGGTTTTAGGAATGGGGAAATACTCCCCCACACTCACAGAAACATATAAGAAGAAAAATAGGGGAAAATCGGTGTCTAAAACCTCACGAAATAGGAAAAAATAGGCTCGCTGAAAAAGCGTGGCTCATGAAGTAGCCACTGTAATGGCCTTGTTCGATGGCTAAACTTTCATTAAATCCATTTTTGAAAATAGATACGAGACCTCCATGGAAAAAGGGATCGAACCCCATTGGAAAAGTCGCCGGAAGTGGTCGGTGACAATCGTCAATGCTGGAGAGGGTGAGTGGAACCCTCGCCGGAGTCTTAGGGAATAAGGCATTGTACGGGTTGGGTCTCAAGTCAGATTCGAGTCAAGCCCCGACCAAATTGATAAATGGATTTGGGTTGTTAATGAGACAACGTCGTTTGGGGGTTAGAGTTTTTAAAATTTAAATAAGATTGGGACTGTTTGGCAATGAGGGTAGGGGATCCTGATTTGATGACTACAGGCAGAATAGGATAGCCTATCCCTGATTTAATCCCTTATCCGCTGTTTGGCCTACCAAAAATGAGAAAAATAATGAGGAGTCGTAACTCCCCAAACTCGAAACAAGGACCTTACGCACGTGAAGGTTTTAAACCCCACGCGTGAGCCATTGTGGCACTCTGTCAATATATTAACCGAATATATATATAATATAAAATAAAATAATTTAATTAATTTAATTTAGTAAAATATTTTCGATGCAAATAAAATAAAAAGATAGTGTAACCCAACATTTTTGGGCAGTCCGGACTCAACGACGAAGTCCAATTTGTGAAATTAAATCTCAAAAATGTGAACGAACAAATTGAACTAATCCCAAAATTGTCCTAAAGGCTAAATGAAACTACCAAATGACCTCCAAAAATTATGAGGGTACCTACCTTAAGTGTTTTTAATGTTCTGGACTTAACGGTGGAGTCAGTTTTGCCAAATAAGATACCTAAAATACTGAAATGTGAAATTAGCTATTTTTAGGACACTTTAAAGCTACAACGATGCTACCAAGGAAGGGTAAAGGAGTTAGTTAGGTTACAACCTAAATTGTATAAATCCATAGACTTAAATATGACCCGTAAAACTAAAAGACCATAAATCCATCAATAAAATCATATTAAGTCTATAAACAATATTGAACTAAATAATGTTTCCTGATTTATAAGATCATCAAAAGGAACGGAGAAGCATGTCTGATTCCTTTTGAAGAATAGAGGAACCATTTTTTAGGTAAGTAAACCTGAACTCTAATATGTGGTATTTTCTTAGCCATGTCACAATTATATTTCCTCGTTGCTGCCAATTAATACTCTTATATATACCTGACATTTATTGATTCCACAATTTGATACTTGTTCTTCCTTGTGGATATGTTAAGAATTTGATTGCTAATATCTTGATGTGATTGCTTACATATTTCTATACCTTTGATTTGGATATTAGAAAACTGTTATGTTTCTTACTGCTTAGAATTTGATATCCCACGTATATGTACATTCCTTCTGGAATTCTGTTGATCATTCTATTATTATAAGTGTCGGGAGTTGTGTTTGTCACAACGTCCATCTTGATTCTATAGATGCTGATTTGGACCTATGGGTCGGTGATTGGGAATGATACTTAACACTTAGTCCATGGAGGACATGATATATAATAAGAGCTGTAGTACTATTCAAGAGCCTGAAAGAGGGATAAACTTGAGTGAGTGTTTTTAGGGTAGCCGGGACCTTTTGGTTGATACATCTATTTTGTTAGTATCTCATATCTTTTATTTGAATCTTAATCTGATGATGCACTCTTTGATTATTGATATACTTTGTTAGCCTATCTTGGAATCGATTTGATATCCTGTGATTATGGCAGTTGATTGTTGTAAAAGCCAAATCCCTATTATATATTTGATAAACCATTTACATTACCTGTATCAAACTACCTTGGGATGTACCTTTTGGACCCACGGGTCATTTTTAATGATTCACTCTCTTGGTGACTAGCTATTGTGATATTGTATCCATTGCTTTTCATTGTTTATATTTTTCTATTTAAATTGACCCTAGCCCATGGTAGCTCACTCTAGATATATATCATTTTTTTCAAGAAAGGACACTACAGAAGGACTGTAGGGCGTACACCGCGAGTTAGCGCCATATTTTGCTCACAGACTCGTCCTTTGCAAGTAATGGTGGACACTTTTGATGTAATTGTAATTAGACTAAGTGTAATGTAGTCTTTTCTCTCCATAAGTCCACGTCTTGGCTGTGGCTTTTGTATTAAAGATCTGTAATTAAACACTTACTTTTATAATGGCATGTATAACCTTTATTTTATAAACCCACGCGAAACAGGGATATCTTATCCCTGTTTAGATCCTTGTCCGCTGTTTGGCTAATGAAAAATCAGAAAAACAAAAGGAGCCGCAATTCCCAAGTTCCGAACCTCTGACCTATGTGCGTGTGTGAAACCTAAACCCAAGCGTGTGGCCACTGTGCCAACTTCAAACGTGTGAACAATATTAACTGAATATATATATATATATATAATATAAAATAACAGAATTTAATTAATTTAATTTGGTAAAATGTTCCCGATACTCAAATAAAATAAAAAGATAGTGTAACCCAATATTTTTTGGCATTCCAGACTCAATGGCGGAGTCCAATTTGTGAAATTAAATCTCAAAACTTTAGACACGTAAAATGTACAATTACCATTTTACCCCTAATGATACCCGAAACTAATTAAATATAAAGGGTAGTCTATCTTGACTATTTTGGATGTTCTAGACTCAATGGTATCACGACCTAGAAGCCACCTTGTGCGGATTTGGCATCGTGGCACAAGCCCGACCCATTATTGAACCGAATTTTTTCTTTTGGCTTTAACTTAAGATTTATATGTGAGTGTTATTAACATGCTTTCAAAAATTAAATACATAGCGGAAGACTTAATAAAATTTCTGCATTTGTAATATTAGAGTTCTTAAATATACAGACCCAAAAACTCTAAATAAAATTGTCCCCAAAACGTGGGGTGATGGGAGAACATAGGACAAGTACTATGCTTCACTATCAAAATATCCTTGCAATTATGTATCCACCTCAACTCTACGCCAGTTTGGGATCTCGATACTTATTTTCAAACTGTGGCGTCCTTACTTGAAATAGTTAGAATAAGTCTGTAATCAGCTAACTTAATCTAATAAGTAAATTTCTTTGCTCTGCCATAAGGCACAGTTCGTATAAGAAAGCTATAAACCAAGATAAACAAGATTATGACAATATGATAACCAATCAAGAAAATAAGCTATCACAATAGCAAGTCACAAAATGTAAAGCTACTAAACTAACTCATCGAGTCTAAGGCACATCCCATGATAGTAAAAACAATGAATATCCAACGATATCAAGTATATATAAATCATCAATAGGGATATGGCCTAACTAATAAATGTAATGCCACAATAACAAATAACTACTCAATATAAGAGATGCTCTATGCAACCATATGCTTATTGATTGGGAACGTAATATGCTCATCTGAATAAATGCAATAATTAATATGATAATAACCGTAGTTGATATATAATAGTAGAACCCGGCATACCCTTTCGCAATCAAATCCGTCCACCTGACTTGCTCATGTATACCCAGCCTATAGTAGAACCCGGCATATCCTTTCGCAATCAGATCTGTCCACTTGACTTGCTTATGTATACCCAGCCTACCCTTTCACTGTAGCAGAACCCGGCATACCCTTTCGCAATCAGATCTGTCCACCTGACTTGCTCATGTATACCCAGCCTACCCTTTCACTGTAGCAGAACCCGGTATACCTGTCATGACCCGAAACCCACCCACTGCGGATTACCGGATCGCGATCGCCGCCCCGAGACCCGAAGGCCCCGAGACAAGGCTCGCATCTGCAGCGGTATCGAATAGATGTGCTACACATGATTGCGGAAGCGTGAAAAACTTTTTTCTTTTCTTTTCTCATTTTTAAATTAGGCACATCCGTCCGATACTGCTGTTTCCATACATAGCATACATGGTTACACATTCAGAGTATAACTAAAACTTAAAGACTTCATACATTTATACAATACATATTCAGTTGCCCTGAGGGCTTATTACACATCCTTACATTGTTTACTAATACAAATATACTACTAGTGTTCATAAGTTCTTCAAAAGAACTACTTAACAGATCCTTCCAAAAACAGCTAGACTCATCGTTGTAGTCCTTAAAACCCTGTCTGCTGCATCACCTGAAAGGGGGGTCCGAACAAAGTCCGGGTAAGCTAATCTAAGCTTGTGAGCAATTCCAGTGTTCGTCATGGGGTTTTCAATTAGCAGTGGTTTTTAGTGCATAAGGGTTGTAAAACATTCACTGCCAATTGCTTATACAATTTAGAATACAAAGTGCATGCATTCTTAAAACAGATAGCTTTGAAACATTTAAGTATTCAAGCTAAACTCGTACTTCGATAAATAGAGTATATAACTCAAAACATATGCATTTCAAATAACTTGGAAACATTTAAGATATCCAAGCAGAACTCGTACTTCATCAGATAAATATATAAACTTTAAATCACATAAATATGTATTTGAAAATGAGGGTAAAACCTGCTTCCATTTCCAAAATCACTTGTCATCTTTTCTCTTTAATTAGGTGGAATCTGTTTCGAACCAGACTCCCATTTTACTGCCAATACTGTCGATCTCATTTGCCTGGGGGATTAGATCCTGCTACCGGGCATTTACTGTTGAATCCCGAAGGATTTCAACATCACATAGGGTGGTACTTAGTACCGTTTATCTTGTAAAACATTTATCACATAACTTCTTCAATAGATGCTTTCATGAATATTTAAAAACATGAAATGCACAATTTCTACAATAGAACTTCAAATACTTGTAACTATCAAATTCAGGATATTTAACATAATTTGGCATTTAAAACTTTAGACATGCTGAAATATGTTTTAAGAAAACTATGATAAATACCAATCACTGTGCATGTCATAATAGAGTTATAAAACAGTACTATTAAAAGCTGAATCATGTAAATACTGAATTTGAAACTTCAAATACTTCACATCTTTGAATTTAAAACCTTTTCAAATTCATGGAGTTAAATCTCCAATTCAAACACAGGGTTACTCACCTCGATTCTTTAGGGTTAGTGCTAAAAATGCGCTTTCCCACTTTCCTTGTAGTTCCTAAGAAAAATTCATAAACACCTCATCAACTTCATATTCATTGTAATATCATCTCGATATTCCTTAACTTATGCTTAAATCATATTAGATCCTAAAACGATTTCACAATTTCATAGGTACTTAATTTAACTCGTACTTGTAACCTATGACATAGTTTAATGTGTTAGAAATTGAATTTATTTCAATTTATACTCTTCTGGGAGTTCCATTAACTTTAATTTAAAGTTATTTATTTGACATGTTTACGTGTCGTGTCTTTTCGTATTTCGTTTCTCGTACTTGCCTTAGTATTAGTACTTTGGCATTACTCCAGTTCATAGTCATCTAACAGATTCTATTTATCAAATTTTATGTCTTTTCCTTTAGACATTTCTTTTTGGTCGAATAGACTCTACCATTGAGTCCGGAGTGTCGAAGAAAGTCTGTTTAGGCTTTCCTAACATTTAATTCGGACTGTTATATGTAAAAGGGCAAAATGGTCATTTACCGTTTTACGTGTCATATTTTTCTGTACTTCGTTTCGTAATTTGGACTCCATATTTGAGTCCGGGATGTCAAAGAAAGTCAATTTAGACCTTCTCTGATCTCATTTCGGCTTTAGGGGTACCAGGGGTATTTTGGTCTTTTTACCCCTTTACGTGTCTTTATTTTTCGGGCTTTGTCTCGTAAAACAGACCCTACCATTAGTCTCAGAATGTCCAAAATAGTAAAAATACACTATTCATAAGCTTAATTTGGACTTCATTTGCCCTATTTATGAGCCAAGGGTAAAATAGTAATTTAACCTTATTTATTAAATAATTAAATTAATAATTTAATTATTTAATTATTTTTCAGGGGCCTTAATGCATAAATTTTCCCTCAGTTGGGCCTCAGTAGCATTTCTAAAAACTTCTGGGGCCAATCCGTAAATAGATAAAGTGTTGGTTTATTTTATTTTTAATTAATTAAATAAACCAAAGGGTTCGGTCCAATTTAAAATGAACCAGTCCGGTTCAGTCGCAAACCAACCGGTTTAACCGGTCTGCTTACATGTGGCTGACGTCCATGACGTCAGCCCTAGATCTCTTTTAAATTAACCGACATTCCAAAACGACGCCGTTCCAATTAATCGGTGGCAAGCCCAGAGGCTGCCACCTGTCCGAGTCGACTCAGCCCCATTTTTAAAACGAGTTGACTCGTCTTCATCTTCCCCATGAGACCCCCTCTGAAAACCCTAATCTCCGAACCCATTTCTTCCTATTTCGTGTATTTTTACTCAGCCAACCTTCACTGTTTTGGTCCCAACTTATCCCTAAGAGATAAACGAGTAGATTGGCATTCGTTTTGGAGTTTAAAACCCTCACATATGTTCGGTCTTGAAGTGGATAATCCGAACTGTTATTTCGGTTGTTCATGCTCGTTTCTTAACCATTTTTTAGGTGTTTTAAAGCTTAAATTTTCATGCTTGTTATGATTAGAATGTGTTCTAGACATCATATACATCAAATGGAAGCTTTAAATCAGTTTGTATGTAGAAAAATTCTAGAGAGAGAAAAAATGGAACTTGAGTTTTCTCACCTTCTTTCTCTCGGTTTCCTTCCTTTTTCTTGCTTTAATTCCTTCCTTAGCTTCTCAGTTCTTCTTCTTTTGTTTTCTTTTGCAAGAAGAAAGCATGGTTTGCATGCTTGGAATTTTATAGAGAAGTGACCCGACCTCTCTCTCTCTACTGTTCTCTCTCTCTCCTCATGACCTCATGGCCGAAACCCTTCACCTCTCAATTAATTCTCTTACACCAATTAATTTTACTTTTTCTCTATTCAGCTTTCTCTTCAATTTTTGCAAGATATTTCATATATATATTATATATAATATATCACACACACCATCACATGGAGACACACACACTAGCCGACACACACACACACACTGCACTGTTCACACACTGTTCACATGTATATACATTTATATATATATATATATATATATATCCTCCTTGTATACATGTAATTATATATATATATATATATATATTTATACACATTTCATAATATACACACAATACACCATAATGTGTGTATATGTGTGCTTATTTATATTTAATTTTTAATAATTAAATATATTCCAATATCATACATTAATTAATTATTTAATTAATCAATTTTCCTCTTTAGTGTAAATACCTTTACACAACTTTTTCATTGCCTCGTAATGCGTGCCATATGACCCGGTATCCCGGGTCGGGATATTACAATACCCTTTCGCAATCAAATCGATCCACCTGACTTGCTCGTGTATACCCAGTTTACCCTTTCATTGTAGTTGATCATAGCAGAACCCGACATACCCTTTCGCAATCAAATCCATCCATCTGACTTGCTCATATACACCCGGCTTACCCTTTGTAATACCTTGACCTAAATAAAATAGAATAATTCCATTTATATCTCAAAGAGTCAAATAATAATACTGAGATTAGACCAAGCCCATGAACATAGTACCAAAAGTAAACTGAGACCGACTCAAACCGAGAATAGTAGACCTCAAATATATCATGATAAGTAGTACACAGTGACGGGTACGAATACTGAGGTAAATAGTAGAAGCTATGATCTTAGGGAATTTCGAGATTAGGACAAGCCAAGTACGAATAGACCGAGTCGATAAATATAATACCAAAAGAAACTCGAGCTATCATAGTAAGTTATGTATAGTAATAGGCACATAGTTTGAGATGAATAGTGAGATTCACAAATTAAGTGATATATGATATTTAAATATATGAAAAGCGAATTATAGGAAACTTCAAGTACTCCAGGACTAACCGTACGAGAAACTAACAGTATAGAGAATCATGCACGTAGACCCGTACATGCATCAATGTACGTGCATGGTAGATCATATATACATATGAACATAAATATAGTTATACACATGCAATGTATGACATGTATATGTATGAGTATATATATATATATATATGTACGTATAAAAGTATATATATATATATATAAAGTATAGTTATATGAAGTATGTATTGTATATAATATACAAGATCGGTGCATATATATGTATAGATGCATGCACAGCATGCAAGTGGGAAGTGAGTGTCGGCCAAGTGTGTGTGTTAGAGTATGTGTAGTATGTGTGTTATATATATAATATATATATATATATAATCCAAAATATCAAGCACTCTTTAATGTTTCAAAACAAAAGAGAAAAAGGAAGAAAAGCTCAAAAAGGAAAAAAGGAAGTCAAGAAATAGGGCTGAGAGAGGAAGAGAATGAGAGAATAGAGAGAGAAGTAGGCAGTAAGTGTGTATCTATATATATATATATATATATATACGTGTGGTTAGGAGAAAATTCAGTAGAGAAAAACCAAAGGAAGAGAATAGAAGCTGAGAAGGTTTAGAAGGATTCAAAGAGTTTAGAAGTGAAGGAGGAGGAAGAAAGGAAGGGAAACTACAAGCCAAAAGCTCAATCAGGTGAGTAAACTTGAATTTTGGCTTTTATGATTTTAAGCATGAAAGCCTGTTTAAGTTTAATGGTTTTAAAGTGCATGAAAAATGGTCAATTTAGGAAGAAACTGCAGCCCATTTGGTGAAGAAATAAGTGAGAAAAACTAATTTAAAATTGAAGGAAAATTCTAGGTCATTAGAATGTAGATCGATTTAGCTCATTTTATGAACGGGGAATTATTTTCCATAGGTACAACAGCTTGTAGGTAAAATTTAGGCTCAAAACAGTGGCTGGAAATCAATGAAATACAAAAAAACCAGATTCACCAGAAAATCTGGGCAGCTCGCCGGAGTTGGTTGCAACTCTATTTTTCGAGGCCTTCTTATGATGCAAATTAAATTCTGAGGGTAGATATGGAAAGCCCATGAGCAGTAGAAGAGGAACCCGTCGATTCGGCATTAGAAAATTGTCGAAAAACCAGCCAAAAGTAGCGTTGTGCACTGTGTGTGTGTGTTGAAGATGGCCACGGGTTTGGGCTATGGGTCTGGGTCGAGTCGACCCGCCCAACCCAATATGGGATTGACCTAATACAAGTGCCGCCTTGAGAAATTTTTAAAAGGTTTTAAAATGGTGATTTGGGGCTATTTTGAAGAAAGTATAAGAAATAGAAATTAAATTGAAATTGGAATAGGGATAGCTTATCTCTGATTCAAATCCTTATCTGCTATTTGGCTATTCCAAATTGGAATAGGACTTTATTAAATTAGAATTTGACCCAGAAGTTATGATAATTATATTTCGACCCCAAGTGAATAAATATTATTTAATTAAATAATTATTTCAAATGAAAAATTACAAGAATACCCCTAAGTCAAAAAGGAGTCAAATGGACTCTTATTAAAGTAAATGAACAGTGAATATTTATTATTTTGAGCATTTCGAACTCAACGGAGGAGTCTGATTTTTGAAAAGAGTTCTCAAGAAGTAAGAAACCGTAAAAGTGCAAAATGACCATTTTGCCCCTTTTAGTACAGATGTCTGAATTGAATTCCGCGAAAGCCTAAACTAACTTTGTTCGACATTTCGGATTCAATAGTAGAGTCTATTCAAGTAAAAGAGATACCCATAGTAAAGAGACATAAAATTTGATGAATAGCATGAGTTATATATATATAGACTGAGATGAGCTTCCTGAATCATAGGAACACCAAGAGGCAAGGAGAAGGCAGTTTGACTGTCACGACCTGAAACCCACCCTATGCAGATTAAGAATCGCAGGCCCTCAGACCATCCCTAACAATTTCATGTTAAGGATCAACAATAATAATAAAGTGAAGTTAAACAAATAAGCAATGGAAAGCATAATGAAGTTTTACAGACCATCAAAAGTTTAGCATTTAAGTTACAGATCCTTAAAACAAAAATAAAACATCCACAGGACGTGGACACATGGGAGAATTAAGACAATACTAGTCACAGTCTATTACAATTAGTCAAAAATGTCCACTACTTTCAACAAGGATAGATCTATAACAAAAACTGACATCTACTTATAGGGGATCCCCCCTTACTGTTCATCTACGTCATCCTTTCCTGAAAAAAAAATATATAAAATGGAATGAGCTAACTTAACCCAGTAAGTAAATCCCCTCGCTCTGCCATGTATCAGGGTCAGTACAGAAAGTATGAAATCAAGGTAAGCAAAGGAGATGTGTCACATCCCGCACCCTACCCTATGCGGATGCTAAAGATGTGATGCCAGTTAGCCGTCTTGTCGGTCTCTCTACCGACAATGCGACCAACCAAAGGCAATCTTCTGAACCGTACAATGAATTGCACTCCAAATGTAGGGTCAGAATAGCGAAATTTAAAACCTTTTTATCTCGGGAATGCAACTCAACTATATACCACATAAGTATGTACCACAGAGCAAGTCTATAACTAAACAGCTAATAACTCTAACCACAGAGAACATCTGTAATACCCCGACCCAAAATGTAACTGAGTGAGCCAAGTAAACTCGAGCCGTTAGAGCTTTTTGTTTAATATTGAATAAAATGGAACGGTTGAAAATTCAATGGTTTTTGAAGTACGAATAGTTTCCGGTTGATGCCCGAGCAAACCACGAATGGATAATAGAATGTAAAAATATATATGTATATATATAAATAAATAAATAAATAAATAAATAAAAATAAAACAAGACTAACATTTAAAAGGAAATAAAATAAAACTAAATAAAAAGGGAATTTGAAAAGGTGGATAGTATATATTTATATGGATATATATATATATATATATAGGTGTGAGTATGTAAACAAATATATGTCAATTAGTTACAATAGGTAACTGAAAAAAAATTAAAAGCAAGGTGTGGGCGGCAGGGGAGGTTTGATAGGCGCAGGACATGGAAAGGCGCAAGAGAGAGAGAGAATTAAGAGAGTAGTTATATATAAAAAAAAAACTGAAGGAAGCATGCGTTAGAAACTGGGAAGAAGAAAAGAAAAAAAAAAAAAAACACAAGAAGGCTGCTGCGGCACGGCTTGGACGGCTGTTTCGTGGAGAGAAAAAAAAAGAAAAGAAAAAGCAAAGAGGAAAAAAGCAACACTGTGGTGCGTGGTGCAAGAAGCAGAAGGAAAGAAAAAAAGAATAAGGAAAGAAGCGGGCCCAGGCGCAGGAAAGAATAAGGAAGATACAGAAGCGCCAACAACTGGAAAAAAAAAATATAGAGAAGAGGTAAGATCTGATTTTCTGTTCTTAAAATTAAGCATGAAATATAGATTTGATGATAGGGTATTTAGGAGCATGGAAAGAGGATCATAAAAAAAAAAATGAAGAAAAACGGGTTAGAAACGAATGAGAAAACAGCATGTACAGGGGAGGGAATGATAATCGGGTTGTGGCATTTTTATGCATCTAACTCGGTTTAAACCATGAGGAAATATTCTTAGGAAGTGCAGAAATTAAATAGATAATAAAATGGGACAAACTGTGTAGAAAATGGTGTGAGATTTGGGAAGAAAAGAGGCTGGCCGAAAAAACTACACAACTCCAGTGGAGCTGCGATTTTTCCCGTTTTGGGAGTGTTCCGGCACTCCGATCGGAAACCCGAGGATAGATTTGAGTTGCCCATAACTCGTAGTGTTAACCCCATTGAAAAAATGCAAGAAATCCGTCGCCTGCGAGTCGCCGTTGACGGAGAAGACAACCCACACGCTAGGAAGGCTACTGCGTGGCTGCTGTTTTGCGATTTTATTTTGGCCAAACCGGGTCGGGTCTGACCCGACCCACCCATTCAGATGACTGTCCAACACTTGTACTTCGTGAGTAAATTTTTAAATTTGAGTTTAGATAGTGTTTGGTTAGAAAGGAGAGCTATCCAATGGTTGGGTTAAACTTGAACAGGAAATGAAAAAAAAGTTAATAACGAGGAATGGAAAATTTGTATGGGCAGTGAATTGAACCTGTGACCAAAGGAGAAAGGGGGAGAAGCTTAGCCACTGTGCCACCAAGGCACATGTGGCCTGTTTGGACTCAAATACTATATATATTAGCTAAATTAATTAATTTAAATAAGTGATTTAAATTAATAAATTTTAAATTTAATTTTGACGCCTAAATTAGTAGAATGAATAATGAAACCTTACTATTTTGGACCCTCTGAATTTAATAGTGAGGTCCGTTTTACGAGATGGAGTCTCGAAAAGATAAAATAACCGTAGAATGCCAAAATGACCAAAATGCCCCTACGTTGAAGGTAAGTTAAACGGACTCCGATTTAGTTAAGTAAATAGTGAATTTTTATTAATTCAAACCTACTGGACTCAACGGTGAAGTCCAAATTATGAAAACAGCACCCAAAAAGTAGAAATACGTAAATGACCATTTTTCCCTTGGGTAAATTAAGTTTAAAATGGAAATCGTAAAGCATAAATTAGTACGGGAGGTATTTAGAGTAACGAGGCATAAATTCGGTAAATTATATGAAAGCTAAAACGTGTTTATTGATTTATAGGCAAGTCAAAAGGAAAGGAGGAAGTCATGGGATATTAAGACATTGATAAGGTAAGTGGATTCCTATCTTTGATACGTGGTTTCCAAGCCACGATCTTTCCATTAGTGCCAATCTTGTACTCATATATGTATTCACTATCATTGTTTCCTACCATGGATATTGTTCTACCTGGTGGATGTCTATTGGTTGATGTTGCATGACTGATTCCTTTCATTGATGTCTATTTACTGTATGTTATGTTATGATGTTCCATGTTTTGTACATTCATATGGAATACTATAGAATCTTAATTTATGTTAAGTGCCGAGTTTTGTGCTCAGTCACACTACCTATCTGATGCTATCTGATTGACTGGGACCTACGGGTCAATTTATGGGACCTACGGGTCAAAAAGGACATATGGCAATTATGGCGTTTTTACGCATTAAGGAAAATGGGCATTTTATATGCATTTATGTTAATGGGGGTATGCCGGGCCCCAAAAGACCGAGGGTCTGCCAAACCCTGAATAGAGTAAAGGCATCATCCATGTTAATTGATATTGTTCTATGTTGATTGGTTTGATTCATTGGACTTGACTGTGACCGTTTCATTGTGGCAGTATTTATGTTGATTGTGTTCATCGAGCCTATTCTATATTCATGCTACACTGTTACTCTTGACGGTTATTGTACGTTGTCATTCATTGGTTACTCTTGACTGTTATTGTACCTTGTCGCTCATTGGCCATTGTGGCATTTTACAGTTGACTGGAATCGTTATCGTGACTGGCTATCATGTTACTTTGACTTGTATTCATTTATGTCATCCCCACCCGTATTGGGGATAGGCTTCTACTTACTGAGTTTGTAGCTCACCCCTTACTAAATTTTTCAGGTGAGAATGTTACAGAACCATAGTAGGAGATCAGGAGATTAAGAAGACAGTTGAGGAGCATAAGAGTAATGAATGAAGTCTCTCCCATGTACTCACCACCTAAGAGTGGTTTAGGATCAGTTTATTGTTAGTTTGAAGTTTAGTCTTTGAACAATAATTGTAATAAAGCTTCAGCACTTTAATGTCATGGTTATATTATTTACTGTTATCATTGGTAAAAGAATGGAAAAAGTAGGGACGGCCATTGGGTCGGCCCCACGATACGAGATCCGCATAGGGTGGGTTTCGAGTCGTGACAGCTTGGTATCAGAGCAAAGTCTTAGGTTCTAGTGAGTCATGGGAGACAGGATTAGAGTACTAGAATTGTTAAAGTCTAAGAGTTAGTTGATGGATAATACTGACATTACTAGGCTAGAATTTTATGCGAACACTGACAGTTATTTTACGTATACATTGATTGATTATCCTTTACAGGAAAGGTTAACACCGGAAGATGATTGGGCTACTGTACCAGTATTCGTAGGTGTTTTTCAGTTACTTACAACCTGCTCATATATTGCCTAGGGAATTGATTTATAATTCCGCATTTACTGTTAGGTTGAACGTTGAAACAAAACCTCTAGGCTACTTGTTAACTGTTCCAATACCATAGAGAGATTATTATTAGTGAATACTATATATTGGGGAAAAGACTATATGTTATCGGTGATTCTTGAACAATTGAGATGATTTGGGTAATTAGTGACCTTTAAGGAAATAAAAATATGTTTAAAAGAAAAACGAGGAGGATTCTCAAGGAATGACACTGCAAATATTTGAAGAGATTTCTATAAATGTTACGGATAGATAAATGAGGCTTGAATGAGAGATAGTTGAAGAAAACTTAATGGAAAATTCTTGAGTAAGTTAGGAGTAGATCCTGATAAGGTAGAGATGAATAGAATCTTGAAGACAATTACTAAATGAGCAAGATTGCTAGAATTGATCTTATGAAATGTGATGATTTTGAAAAGAGACTGACACATGAAGAATAAATATTATGAAGAAGTCCATGAATCTTGTGATCTAAGATAAGGTATGATATGATTGTAGTCAATACCCTATCAAGTTAAATGAAGTACATGATAAATGATTTTGAGTAACTGTTAGACATCAAGGTGATCTAAATGATCGTAAAGACTGAACTAGTAGTAAATCATTTAGAGAAACCATGAAATTGAGATGATACATGATTCTGAGGTATTACGAGGAAATCATTATTGAATGATATATATAAGGCATATGAGATACAGATCATAAGTACACGGTTATTAACCGATTAGATATCTTTGGAAGAACTAAGAATTCGAGGATTTAAATAGTTAAATGATTGGTGACTTTTGGAAAACGATAGCTTGATTAAATACTAAGGTTACTAGTTTTCGGGAAAGACTATGCTATGACTGACTTGATGTTTCTTGGACGACTGAGATGATTAAATGAATAGTAACTTTTGGGAGGAAGTAGTATGCTTGAGGACAAAGGTTGAGGATTCTTAGGAAGAATAATACCAGTGTTGAGGTGGATGACTCTTAAGTCATTGCATTGGAATTGATCTATGAATTGGAGGAAACTAGCATTTTAACAAGGGCAACAACAAATGCTCTTTTAAAAGATATAAGGTGACATAGAGTTGGGATTGTGAAATCTTGGAAAGTCGAGGAATTTAATAAGAAGTCTATGTAAGAGATGGTCTGAGAAAGACTTACTGAATGGTAACATGAGGCGTTAAGACTCTAGATGGACTAACGATATGTCAGAATTAAGAGGATTCTTGAGTGAGTCATATGGGGTAAAGACAAATGCATTATTGGTAGACAGAGACTGATTAAATGAGATTATCAAGTGAACATTTATGAACTGTGATGGTCCTAAAAGGAGATTGACACGTGATAAATGATAGTTGGGAAAATTCAATGGATCTTATTAATCTAGGTAACAATAGGACCTAATTGTGGGTTATACTTTATTGAGCTAGCTGAATCTAACTCAAAAGATAAATGATTGATGACATTGAATGATTTTGAGGATTTACGTGACCTAGCAATTAAAGAGACGAAAATTGTGGCATACATAATGCATATAAAAACTAGTGAGGACAACGACTGTGCTAAAGTGATACCTAATTAGTTGGGTTACGAGAACAATCAAGATTGAGGTAGAAAGTAGGAATAACTGAATTGTGACACAAAAGAAGTAGGGAATTTCCATGATGGAAAAAAAAAAAAAAATTGATATCGTTGTGATAAACTTTGAATGTCAATTGTAACGATAAAATGATTAGACGACTAAATGATGTGAACAATCCTAAAATATGATATGAAGTCACAGAATGTACAAGGGACTCCCTCTACGGTTGAATAAGTTCTTGAAAGAACGAATTGAAAAAGTTGAATAACGACTAGGGGGAGAAATGTAACATATGATGAAAAACTGAATATGATGACGAGTATAAGAAATGAGACAGTTGAAAAACCTTTATGAGCAAAGGTAAGTGAAACCAAAAGAATGGTTATAAACTAACAAGTCATAAGACTTGAGACTTGAACTGATCAAATGATGTGGAAAATCCTAGGTAAGCCAAATATGATAACACCATTAAGGATGCTTTCGAAGTAGACTATCACATGAAGAATCAATGATTGGGATAAAAGACTACCCTAAAATTTTCTAAGTATATGTACCACGCTTTAATCTATGAAGGGATGAATCAAAATCTATGAAAAGCTCGAATGTGAGCAAGAAATAAAAGGTCTTTGTACCAGCCTATAATGTGAAAACAAAAATGGAGGAACTGATTTCCTCAACCTATCTAAATCATAAAAGGATAAACACGAATTTGAAAACAAAGATAGGAATGCCAATGAATAATACAAATGAAATGAAAAGAGGATTAATAAATCTTCAAGAAATAGGCAATTGGTTGAGAAATCACAAATGAAAAGTTCGAATAAATTTGAGGACACCCGAGCAGAGAATAAATGTTGTAATGTAGAGAGAATACGAGTAAATCGTCCCAACACAAACCAAAAGATGTTCATGAAACAAAATCGAATATGATGCTGAAAATGCACAAAGGGAAATACGAAAATTTTCATAATCAAAGAAAGTTCAATACACAAAAAGAAACTTAAATGGGTGACGTTGCAAACCTCGCAACCGAACGCATGTAGTAAATCCGAGGTGGAACTTGTGACAAAAAATGGGAGGAGAAATTAGAAAGACAGTGGTATATAAGTTTCGTACAGATAAAAATTTAAATCTTTTCTTCCAGACTACTATCCTGAGCCTACATATGAATTCAAGTGGAATAATGTGAATTTATCAATAACTCTGTCCTTAGTAAAACTTAAAGTATTTGAATGAGAAGCCAAAACACTTTAAACAATAGAAGTGGTATAGTCTAGTTACACCGTTGACTGCCTATGACCACTACCAAAGAAATGGATTGAAAAGAAAATATCAAGGTACTAGATACCTTTACCTGGCACATGACACGCTATACGATGTCAATAGAAGTTCACAAACTATGATCAGTAAGATAATCACGACTTAAGTACCAAATGAGAAGAATATAACGACTAGACATGGAACTAGTCAAGATACTAGTAACAAGGGAAGTAGTTAAGTAACTAAAAAGATGACTCAGGGTGAGTAATGCAAGTTAATACTAAAATTTGGAAACAATGAGTTAAAAGTCCCGAGAAGTTAAAAAGTCAAATCTTTGACTTTCAAATTCACTATTGAATTAAAATAAAGAGGAATACAAAAGAACTTGGAACTCTGTATAGAGAAATTTTCTTGCGTGAGAATATAACATTTGAATACCAGATATAAGTCCAAGAAACAGATTACAAAAGGAACTATGACGATGGAATTGGCATGATGGGGTGATAGAGTTTCATAGGTTATGAACATTCGAGTTTTGGGGACAAAACTCAATTTAAGGGGGGTAGAATGTAATACCCCGACCCAAAATGTAACTGAGTGAGCCAAGTAAACTCGAGCCGTTAGAGCTTTTTGTTTAATATTGAATAAAATGGAACGGTTGAAAATTCAATGGTTTTGAAGTACGAATAGTTTCCGGTCGATGCCCGAGCAAACCACGAATGGATAATAGAATGTAAAAATATATATGTATATATATAAATAAATAAATAAATAAATAAAAATAAAACAAGACTAACATTTAAAAGGAAATAAAATAAAACTAAATAAAAAGGGAATTTGAAAAGGTGGACAGTATATATTTATATGGATATATATATATATATATATATATATAGGTGTGAGTATGTAAACAAATATATGTCAATTAGTTACAATAGGTAACTGAAAAAAAATTAAAAGCAAGGTGTGGGCGGCAGGGGAGGTTTGATAGGCGCAGGACATGGAAAGGCGCAAGAGAGAGAGAGAATTAAGAGAGTAGTTATATATAAAAAAAAAAAAAAACTGAAGGAAGCATGCGTTAGAAACTGGGAAGAAGAAAAGAAAAAAAAAAAAACACAAGAAGGCTGCTGCGGCACGGCTTGGACGGCTGTTTCGTGGAGAGAAAAAAAAAAGAAAAGAAAAAGCAAAGAGGAAAAAAGCAACACTGTGGTGCGTGGTGCAAGAAGCAGAAGGAAAGAAAAAAAGAATAAGGAAAGAAGCAGGCCCAGGCGCAGGAAAGAATAAGGAAGATACAGAAGCGCCAACAACTGGAAAAAAAAAAATATAGAGAAGAGGTAAGATCTGATTTTCTGTTCTTAAAATTAAGCATGAAATATAGATTTGATGATAGGGTATTTAGGAGCATGGAAAGAGGATCATAAAAAAAAAATGAAGAAAAACGGGTTAGAAATGAATGAGAAAACAGCATGTACAGGGGAGGGAATGATAATCGGGTTGTGGCATTTTTATGCATCTAACTCGGTTTAAACCATGAGGAAATATTCTTAGGAAGTGCAGAAATTAAATAAAGAATAAAATGGGACAAACTGTGTAGAAAATGGTGTGAGATTTGGAAAGAAAAGAGGCTGGCCGGAAAAACTGCACAACTCCAGTGGAGCTGCGATTTTTCCCGTTTTGGGAGTGTTCCGGCACTCCGATCGGAAACCCGAGGATAAATTTGAGTTGCCCATAACTCGTAGTGTTAACCCCACTGAAAAAATGCAAGAAATCCGTCGCCTGCGAGTCGCCGTTGACGGAGAAGACAACCCACACGCTGGGAAGGCTGCTGCGCGGCTGCTGTTTTGCGATTTTATTTTGGCCAAACCGGGTCGGGTCTGACCCGACCCACCCATTCAGATGACTGTCCAACACTTGTACTTCATGAGTAAATTTTTAAATTTGAGTTTAGATAGTGTTTGGTTAGAAAGGAGAGCTATCCAATGGTTGGGTTAAACTTGAACAGGAAATGAAAAAAAAGTTAATAACGAGGAATGGAAAATTTGTATGGGCAGTGAATTGAACCTGTGACCAAAGGAGAAAGGGGGAGAAGCTTAGCCACTGTGCCACCAAGGCACATGTGATCTGTTTGGACTCAAATACTATATGTATTAGCTAAATTAATTAATTTAAATAAGTGATTTAAATTAATAAATTTTAAATTTAATTTTGACGCCTAAATTAGTAGAACGAATAATAAAAACTTACTATTTCGGACCCTCTGAATTTAATAGTGAGGTCCGTTTTACGAGATGGAGTCTCGAAAAGATAAAATAACCGTAGAATGCCAAAATGACCAAAATGCCCCTACGTTGAAGGTAAGTTAAACGGACTCCGATTTAGTTAAGTAAATAGTGAATTTTTATTAATTCAAACCTACTGGACTCAACGGTGAAGTCCAAATTATAAAAACAGAACCCAAAAAGTAGAGACACGTAAATGACCATTTTGCCCTTGGGTAAATTAAGTTTAAAATGGAAATCGTAAAGCATAAATTAGTACGGGAGGTATTTAGAGTAACGAGGCATAAATTCGGTAAATTATATGAAAGCTAAAACGTGTTTATTGATTTATAGGCAAGTCAAAAGGAAAGGAGGAAGTCACGGGATATTAAGACATTGATAAGGTAAGTGGATTCCTATCTTTGATACGTGGTTTCCAAGCCACGATCTTTCCATTAGTGCCAATCTTGTACTCATATATGTATTCACTATCATTGTTTCCTACCATGGATATTGTTCTACCTGGTGGATGTCTATTGGTTGATGTTGCATGACTGATTCCTTTCATTGATGTCTATTTACTGTATGTTATGTTATGATGTTCCATGTTTTGTACATTCATATGGAATACTATAGAATCTTAATTTATGTTAAGTGCCGAGTTTTGTGCTCAGTCACACTACCTATCTGATGCTATCTGATTGACTGGGACCTACGGGTCAATTTATGGGACCTACGGGTCAAAAAGGACATATGGCAATTATGGCGTTTTTACGCATTAAGGAAAATGGGCATTTTATATGCATTTATGTTAATGGGGGTATGCCGGGCCCCAAAAGACCGAGGGTCTGCCAAACCCTGAACAGAGTAAAGGCATCATCCATGTTAATTGATATTGTTCTATGTTGATTGGTTTGATTCATTGGACTTGACTGTGACCGTTTCATTGTGGCAGTATTTATGTTGATTGTGTTCATCGAGCCTATTCTATATTCATGCTACACTGTTACTCTTGACGGTTATTGTACGTTGTCATTCATTGGTTACTCTTGACTGTTATTGTACCTTGTCGCTCATTGGCCATTGTGGCATTTTACAGTTGACTGGAATCGTTATCTTGACTGGCTATCATGTTACTTTGACTTGTATTCAGTTATGTCATCCCCACCCGTATTGGGGATAGGCTTCTACTTACTAAGTTTGTAGCTCACCCCTTACTAAATTTTTCAGGTGAGAATGTTACAGAACCATAGTAGGAGATCAGGAGATTAAGGAGACAGTTGAGGAGCATAAGAGTAATGAATGAAGTCTCTCCCATGTACTCACCACCTAAGAGTGGTTTAGGATCAGTTTATTGTTAGTTTGAAGTTTAGTCTTTGAACAATAATTGTAATAAAGCTTCCGCACTTTAATGTCATGGTTATATTATTTACTGTTATCATTGGTAAAAGAATGGAAAAAGTAGGGACGGCCATTGGGTCGGCCCCACGATACGAGATCCGCATAGGGTGGGTTTCGGGTCGTGACAACATCTATAACAGATATATAACACATAGCATATCAAATTCCTCTAGAGTACCATTACCGTGAGCCATGTTCCTACACATCTATTGCATATAAATAAAATCAATTATATCATCACACTCACCTGAATAGCCGGAGTCAATCCATTATAATCCAAGTCTCCAAAAATCTATGCCATCAGATCCGCACTTGAAATGCCTCACAGTCTACTAGTATCATATCCTTATACCTTCTAGTCCAACGGAGTTATATCTTAAAAAATGTTAAATAAATGGGATGAGCTTAAACAAGCTCAGTGAGTAACATAGGTTCCTGCCTTGGGTTTCAAACCCAATTATATATACATATATATATATATACATACATATATATATATATACATGCATGCTCAAATGCAACTTAAATGGATCAATATAGCTCAAGTAGAACAAACGTAACTCAAGAGAACAAATCGGATCAACATAGAACCAAAGAGAATGGATCAATACTGAATACCAATCAAACAACGGTATATCAACAAATGTGCCTGAACCTTCCCCAGGCAGTGTAGGATGCCGCACAAGATAATTCGTCAGTCACCCACCCCCACACATGGAGGGCCCGCGTCCCCACAACACACTACCGGTTGGGGTCGGTATCAGAGCGGAATAGATAGGATTGAGCGAATGCTGAGTTCTGGATGTCCCACAGAGTCTGCTATCCATCTATTGATATACTCAATCCCATGGGCCCAAGACTCACATAACAAGATAAACACAAATCAGACTCCAATAGCGTAGACAAGTTAGAACAACAGATTCCAACAAAATCATAACAAGAGATATCAAGAAGCAAGATAGGATCATGCCACATGTAATGCAGTGAAAAGAGTATGCATTAAAACAGTACAGTGTATAAAACAGTTCAGCATATAAAGCAGTACAGTATACAAGTTTAGGTAGTACAAAAAATAAACATCAAGTCAGGAGTCCGAGTTACTCACAAACTTATGCTTATCTCCATTCACAAATATCCCCCAAATGTGTTAGGTACCTCTATGCATATCCTCAATAATCATCATCCTGAATAATCATCATTAATTACAGACAGGTCAGAATTTAACCATTCATATATTATTCATCTCCTTAGACGTCTATCGGATCGCCTAAGATAGTCTAATGACCTGCTATCCTCTCACTAGGTTTCAACTAAGACTATTATATTCCTTAATTAAGCTTAGTAGCTATCGGGGTTATGATATTAGTTATTTGGACTCTATTGTTATCTATCAAGCATCTAATTAATTTTTATGCAAGGCATTACAATTTTGCCATAGCTTGAGCACAAAACTAAATTTATTATTATTGACTATCAACCCTAAACCATAAAAGATGTCACATTTGTTAAGGATCATAGCAAGTTGCAATTTAGCATCTTATTGACAAATGTTGGATGAACATAAGGGCAGAGATGGAGAGGAAGCAATCACCTGATGTTGGTACCATTGGATTCGAATTACTACTTACATTCCTTATCGTGCCATCATAATAGATAAGAACATCCCAAAGGATGGCCATTAAGTTTTTGAATAAAGTTTCAGGCTCAGTCAACCCTCTAGATGAACGGACAATAACTTCTCTACTTGAAATTGAGTGAGCCATCTTCCAACTGTAACTTTTCCAACCAGGTTGCAATACCAGCAACCTCTTTATGTGAATCAGTCCCCTTAATTATCCATCCAATTCTAATCACAATCTGCCCTTTTTAAGCCACTGTTTCAACCCATGAACACCAGCCGCAGAACCTGATCAACAAATCCACTCCAAAATTACATCAATAAGACCAGTATTTAAATTCTCACTAAACTCAGCCCATCTTGAACAACAGGTGTTGCCGCACTCCTACAGTACCCACACTCACCAACTATTTGAAATTGAAGCTCAAACCATCTAACACCAAGCATTAATCATACTTAAACCCTTCAATTCATCACAGCAGTCACAAACCAACAAGCTATACAAAAACAACACCTCTTGACCCAACGTGATTCTGCCCCTGACATAACTCCAATTGCTATAGGAAATTCAAAACCCGTAGCCCTCAATCTACCAAGGCGTAAGCACCAGTTATAGCAGCCCCTTCAAGCATTGTAACGGTCATAATAAGATGATTCAATGGCAACGGTACCTGAATGTACCTTCCAAACAACTTGGAAACAATTCCACTCTCAAGCAAATCACAATAACAACCACAGAAACAACACCTCACTTCCTATCATCCCTCGGCTGCACCGCTACTACCGCTACCTTCTGCACCGCTACACAACATACACCTATTACACGTATACACACAAATACACACCTGAACCATCCTACAAAAACCAACGCCTGAACCGAAGTAGCCAACAGAACAGGGGTGACTTTTGCACAGCTTTTGACTATCAGTCGCTCCAATCACCAATTCAAACCCTCTGCACCAAATTGAAATTGTCGCCCTGTTAACGGTAAGGGGTTCCCTGGAACTAAGATTCATGCCCATGTATACACGACTGACTGCACTAGAACCAATCAACTGACCTTTACGCCATCAGATTTATAGGGCATTGTCTTTGACGATCGACTGCAACGACTTCTGCTGGGCAACAAATTTACGTGCAGCGCTGTCGTCCCTACTTCAACTTGAACCGACCGTTTTTTTCCTCTCAAACCCAATCAGCTGAACACACATATGGATACCCATCTCTCTATCGCACCGACTTTCTCTTTTCTTTTTATTTCGTCCCTTTGAATCAGCTTCTTCAACAAGCTTCATAGATGCATATATTTATTTAAATATATCAGCCCATTTTCTCACGTACTTCAGGCTTCTAGCAGCTTCTTGCTGCACTGCCCCTCAGCCATTTCTTTTCTTTTCTTTATTTTCTTCTGAAGCTTTTACATATAATATAATATAATATATTATATTGGCCCCACTTTTTCCTTCCAATAATTTTCTTTAGAAGCTCCATGAAAACATAATAATTATATTAATTATTATAATTTGACAAAATTGCCATAAAGCTGGGACTCAGTTCACTATTAATTATTTGCCAACATTGGGTCCCTGTTAAAGACTTATTTATTTTCACATGATTTTTATAATTAATTATTCGTATTGGCCTCTTTTATTTATCTCGGTACTCTGTCATCTGGGTTAACTTTTTTTTTCCGAGCCTATATTATTTTTAATGGTTTGGATTAATTTTATATTTTTCTAATAATTAATCCTGTCATGGCTTATTATATTTTGAACTAAGTTATTAACATCACATAACCTATTTTTATTAGGTCGGGTGCAGTCTAAGGCATGTCAGATTTTTTGGGGTATTACAAGATGGAAATAAAATAGCCAGTCACAGAAGCAACAGAGATGACCCGAGGGTCCAACAGGCATGTCCCATGAGAAAATGACAAATCAACAATAAGGACCTAACCTATATAATAGTTAGCTGCCATAATTCATAAGTATCACAAATAACCAAATCGGATCAATGATAGGCTTGCAAGGCATAACAGAAATCAAAGGTACCAGAAATCCAGCGTATCGATAAACAAGGATACATCATCGTATAGTTAAGACAGGCGTAACAAGCATATCAATAATGAGGGTGTGTAATATTAGAATGTCAATAAATGATATGAATACTAACAGACTAGATGCGAAAACAGATAGGGCCCGGCATACCCTCAGATGCACTTATCCAGGCTTACCCACCATCAGGCTCCTGTATAGCGCTAGAGCTCTTTACATACATCAAGTCCATTATGGACTCCAACCCGTAGGTCCAGAAGCATTTAGAAATCAAAAGGACATTGTGACAAATCACAACCTCTAGCACTCATATTAATAAAACCTTGATCATTAGAATTCCACAGGCAATGTACAAATTGTGGAATAGTAAATCCTCACCAGTGAGGGGCATATAAACTTCCCAATATTGATGAAAGTATAGAAATGAACAATTTAATCATATGGGATATTGGCAATCAATTTCACAACAAATTCACAAGGCAGAATGGCATCAAACTGGAGAATTTAATAGGTGTTAGGCATATATAGGAGTACAAAATTCATCAGCATAAAGAAAAGACATTGTGACATGGCAGGGAAATAACACATGGTAGAGTTTGGGTTTTTACTTACCTCAAAATTAACTTTCAGTTATCTTATTAATTTAAATCTCCTTTTCCTTTCCCTTGGAGGTTCCTATAAATCAGAAAGTTAATTGTTATTAACTCATCTCAATTATTTAGGTCAATATTAATGTTCGTGATTTGTTTAACTCTCTCGATATTATTTAGTATATTTTTAAGGTTCCTAAATTTTATACATCAGCCTTTAGAATATTTTATTTGGGTAAGTGGACTCCACCGTTGAGTCCAGAACGTCCAAAAAAATAAATCTAGGCCTTCGCAGCTTCTCATTTGGCTTTGGGTACCCCTAAGGGCAAAATGGTAATTTTATATTTTATAGGACTTAATTTTTCAGAACCCCAGTTCACAAAATGGACCTCACCATTAGGTCCAGAATGTCTGACATAGTCAAAATACACTATTTGTTTAATTAATTTGGACATCGAGACATTTACCTATGTTTAAATAATTTTAATTAATTTAATTAATTCAATAATATCAGTATAATATATATATATATATATATATATATTCGGTTTGGTTTATAACAGGCGAACAATGATGGCCCAGTGGTTGACTCACTGGGTTAAGTGCCACCTCCCCATTTGGTCTTGGGTTCGATTCAGCAGAACAGCGGTTGTCCCATTTTTCTTTTCAAAGCATTCTTAGTCCAAATGGCGGACAGTGGGGTCACCCGAGGATAAGTTATCCTCATTCCGAACAGGGGCATTAAATCCAAGGGCTACACCCGTGACCAAACAGGTCGGCTCCTGACTTATTAAAAATACGGAACTGAAATGACGTCGTCCCACTTACTGACTTGACCCAAAACAACGTAGTTTCGGCTTTTAAGTTTAAAATATTACATGATCTAAATGGTGTCGTGTGGCAAGGGCTATTCTAAATGGTGTCGCTTTGAGAACTATTCATCTTCTTCCCAAAGCTTAGGGTTACTGTTGCCCTAATTCCTATTTTGCTTTCCTTTCAATTTTGTGAAGTTCTGAATCGTGACCACCACCCTTCGGCCTGAGGGCCTTAGGGCAAGGCTCACATAAGCGACGATATCGGACGGCGATGCAGCCTATGTTTGCGAAAGCGTGAAAAACTTTTTCTTTTATTTTTCTTCTTTTAAATTTTTCACATATCCGCCCAGTACTGCCGCTCTTCAGAATGGTACACATGATTATACATTCAGAGTATAATAAAAACTTAAAGGCTTTATAATTAATACATATTCAGCTGCCCCATGGGGCTTAATACATAACAATTTTACTATCTTCTAATACAAAAATGACTAACTAAAGTTCCATAGTGCTTCCCAAAAACTAGTAGTCCTGAAAGTAGCTGCTTAGGCCCTTCCTAAAAAAAGGCAAAGCTCTAATCATCATCGTCATAAAAAATCAGGACTGCTTTTAGTTACCTGAAATGTGGGTTGGATAAATTCGGGTAAGCTAATCTAAGTTTGTGAGTAATTCCAGCATTTTTCATGAGTTTTCAATTGGTAGTGATTTAGTATAAGAGAGTTTATAAAACATTCACTACCAATTGCTCGTATACTTCAAATAAGAATATAAGAATTCTTTAAAACAGATAGCTTTGAAACATTCAAGGTATTCAAGTTAAACATGTATTTCTTCAAATAGAGTATAGGAAACTTCAAAACATATAACACAAAGCAATTTAAAGCATTCGAGTAAAATAGATATTTCACATATACAAAGTGTAAGAATCTTCAAAACATATAACACAGGGTGTTTAAGCACTCGAGTGGGATATGCAATATAAAATGTAAACTTGTAAACATAAATATGGTGGCTAATGTGACCGAAAGAGTTTAAATCTTTTGCTTTTCAATAGGATGAATAAAAATCCTTCTTCTTGTAAACATGAGGGTATGACCGTTTATTTTTAAAACTGGGTCATTTCCTCAAAACAAATACTTCTTCATGTAAATGGGGGTTTTGAAAACCTTCTACCATTTCTTGTGAAAACATGAAAACTTTGGTTCATGAAATCAGCATATACAGTACATTTAGAAAATGGGCGATGAACCTGCAACCATTTCTAAATGTCTCCTCTTTTCACTTTCATTAGTTGAATCCGTTCCGAACCAGATTTCAGCTTTTACTTCAATGGAGATATCTCATGTTTGGAGGATTAGATCCTGCTACCTGGCATTTTACTGTCATGATTGAGCTCTAAAGGAACCCAAAGTCACAAATGGTGCTTATACACACTTATCTTGCATTACCAGTGGCAATAGGAGGTATAAAACATTTACAAATAGATGCTATTTAAAATCATTAAAACATGGCCTCCTTGTAGTTGCATTTAAAAGTATTTAACACATGACTTCTTCAAATGAATGCTTTTCATGAGCATTTAAAATCTATTGATTAAATTAAATTAATATTACTTTTATATAATATATATATATATATATTGTGACATTTTATAGCACAGGCGTGCCTGTCATAGTGGGTTAAGGGTGGGGTTAGGGTCTTGGGCGTGCGGAGGTTATGTCATGCCCAAATTTCTACAAACCCAGGGAGTGAGTAAAATGAAAGAAGAAAATTAAGTGAAAGGTCATTAGGTTGGATAAATTGATTTTTCATTCATTTCCCAAGTTTTCCCAAAATTTAAAATGAAGGCTTACTAATTGACTTAACCAAAATGATCTCCTAATGTCACCCAAACATCCCTCCCAATTAACGTTCAAAATAGTTTAGGTCATGTTCAAGGGTGGCCTCCAAGATAGCCCCAAAATATCTTTAAATATGCCTTGGAATAGTGACCCCAAATGAGCCCCAAATGTCCTAAGGCATGAGCCAAGAATAGGTCAAAAGGTCCTACCTAAAGTGGTCCAAGTAAATGGCCAAACATAGCCATGAGATATGACTAAAAAGTGTCCCAAAAAGGTGCTCAACATGGCTTGGTATAATGGCCAAAAGTGGCCTAAAATGGGCTCCAAAAGAGGGTGTCAAACATGAAATTAAATGGTCTTGAGATGGCCTTAAAATGTAGGTCATAGCATGCCATGACATGGCCAGGGTAGCAGCTATGCAACAAGGCAAGCAGCAGCGCGCGCAGCAGGGTAAAGCAAAGGCATGACGCGTATGGGCGCACGGCAGGCGCGAGCGCGGGATAGCGGGCAACTAGGGGCTGGGCACTGTAGCGATAGAGAGCAGATTTTTTGTTTTTTTGTAGAATTACTGTTCATTGCTACGGCTGAATTTCTCTGTTCAACAGCCAATATTCTTTGTTTTCCAAATTTTTTTCCCATGTTTTTCAAGCCACTTTCCTTCCATTTTTAGCCTATTTCCCTAAGGTTTTTAAACCCTCTTTTTTGACATCCCTCCCACCTATTTAAAAGGTGTTTTACACACTTAAAAAGTCTGTTAATTTTTCATAAAATTTCAACATAACCTCCTTTGTTTTTCAAGCTTTTTTCCCACCTAATATTCACAATACTTCATATGTATAAGTCCCACCCTCACTTGGTGGCCACAATTCATGTAATTTAAATATGCATCCCTTGTTTTCAACATACACATCTATTTGTCTCAATATATACATATGATGTTTATTAAATAAAGATATCTTCCATATCATTTGGGTTTAAACATTTACACTTTAAAATGGCCCAAGGTCTATAGTTCATTGTTCTTCCAAATTTAAAATATAAGTCTTTTAGGCTTATGCCCATACATACAACTCAAAAATAATGTCCCAAGGGCCGAATCTTCTTCATGGTCCATTTTTCTTCTTTTCTTCAAGACTTAAACAAGTCTCAAGTACCTGGAGTCTCATCTAAAATATGATATCCCACGAGGGGTCAACACAACCGCTGGTATGACATAATGCTAATGCTAGGAACAAATTTAAGGTGTGGCATGTGCGAGTGTACATTTTCAAGCTATACATACCCCCCCTCCATTCATCAATGCAATGCAAAGGTGATATGCATGACACACACATGCAAACTCTATGCCACACCCATGTCTCACTTCACGGCCCTTCCCCGTTGGAACGAGTACCAATCATATGTTTGACTTCACGGTCTGTCCCCATTGCCATGAGTACCAATGGCCAATTTTGGGTTTTTCACCACAGGATCTACACCCTCATAATGCATAGCACCAAAGTGCTCAACTCATGCCATGTTTCCAAGGATTCATACCATGCCAACATACCTTGATTTTTCTCAATGCAAATTATATGGGACATTGCATCAACCACATATTTTATAACTTAAAATATGCCTCATTCATGAAGTAAAACATAACTTCAAATTCAAAACACTTTGTCTACATGAATGTAAGTCACAATTCAATGAATTAAACATATGATCAAGTTTCATATTCATTACTTTAACAATTTCTCAAAGAAAATACAAATACACAAACTACCAACTCATGGAATAAATCATAACTCTCAAGCCACAAAAGTTTCTCTACATAAACATAAGCTAAAATATAATAATCCAACACATTCAAGGTACACCTTCATCATGGTAACAAATTGTCAAGAAACTCAAAGAACACAAAAATACGTAAACTACCAACTCTAAGTTTTCAAAGGAACTACCACCTAAGTGATTTTCTAACATCAAGTAAACACATATATCATACAATCAACTCATACAAATGCAAAGAAACTTAAATCTATTCCTAACTTAGCAAAATATCACACCTAGATGGGTTTTTCTCAACCCTAGGGAGTTGTGTTTTCTATGCAGCCAAACTGATTGGTAAGAATATAGTTCTTGGCATGGGGAACAACTTCCTATAAGGAAGTCTTGCAAGAATCCTAGTTTAGATGTGTGTTTTGGTGGCTTGAAACTTGAAAACCCTAGGTTTTCTCACCTTTTCTCTCCCATGAACGTGTTCTGCTCTTTCTCCAAACCAAAAGTGATATTTTTATACTAAGGGGGCTGTATTTATAGTAAAGGGGCAAAAGGGCAAAATAACATTTTTGCCCTTATTGAATTTGGGACCCCGTTACACTACAACCCGTCCCGAAATGCCTCAATTCGACATTTTGCTTTAGCCAAAGTTCTTAAAATTATTTTAAATAAAAATTTTCAAAAAAATTTATTTTCGCCTGAGGCCGGGTTTGGCTGGTTCCACCCGAGCCACCCGGGATGCCCTTTTGGTCCTATTTTTAAAACTATCTCCGAATAGGCTCAAATTTTTACAGGATATGTATTTTAACATTCTATGCATATTTATCTTCTATGGAATACTTAAAATATCCTTCTAAAACATGAATTATAGCTAAATGATGCATATGTAGTGCCCTACTAGCAAATGGTGCATGAATAGTGCCCTACTGGCAAAAACGAAACATTTATCCTCATTTTTTTCAGATCTATACATCCTTCCCCCCTTAAAGAAATTTTGTCCCAAAATTTAGAAATGTACTTGTATGAATAAACAACTCTAGATACCTAGTGCGGACTTCAGCCTCACGCTCCCAAGTGGCCTCCTCGACCCCGTGATGGCTCCAAAGAACCTTGACCAAAGGGATGATCTTGCCTAGCAAAACTTGGTCCCTCGAGTCCAATATCTCCATAGGCCTCTCATCATAAGAAACATCACCATCCACTTAAAGATCTACCCAATCTAGCACATGTGAAAGGTCAGGCTCGTACTTCCTCAACATCGACACATGGAAGACATCATGAACTCTAGATAATTACGGCGGTAATGCCATCTTATAGGTCACCTTACCAACCTTTCTAAGGATCTCAAATAGGCCTATAAACTGCGGCGATAGTTTTCCGTTACGCCCGAATCTCCTCAATCCTCGCTGTCACGACCCGAAACCCACCCTACGCGGATCCCGAGGACGTGATGCCAGTTGGCCACCTTGTCAGTTTTCCCCACCGATAATGCGGCTAACCAAAGGCAACTTCTAAACTTTACAATGAATTGCATTCTAAATGTAGGGTCAAAGCAGCGAAAATTAAAACTTTTTAAATTGAGAATGCAACTCATCCAAACACATTAGAGCACGTCTAAAAACAGTCACCACATATCTCTAAAGTATCAATATACATGCCCCAATGTGTCCATTCTATATCAATGAATTACTTAAAGCAGAAGTACACCAATACAATTCAGCTAATCAAACTCATCTCCAATGATCAACAATCAGGACGTCTCAAAGTACGATTTAATCATAGTGATCCAACATACTAGACTAACCTCATCACTAATGATGTAACATTATAATACAAACTGTGAACTTAACCCTACAGAGTATGTAGTCAACCTGAATTGGAGTTCATCTCGTCAGTGTAAATCATTTGCGCTTTACTAATCCTGCTAGTTATCTCACTACATATCATCCGTCATAAGCTACCTGAAAAATGGTTATAAATAAGGGGTGAGCTAACAAGGCTCAGTAAGTAAAATCCCTTCCTCTGTTATGGGTCGAGATTAGTTCAAGAGTGTAAGCAACGAACGAATACCACTCAATGCATGTCAGAATAGAAGACATGATAATAGTCACAATAGCCAGTCACCAATGTATCAATCGATGGAAATGACGCTCAGGTCCTATGGGCATATCCCAAAATGGGTACACAAAATCACAACAAGGGATAGCCAATAATATGTTGCCGAAATTAGAAAACGTTTACATAGGCATGTCATCATGTCGAATAGCACAACAAGGGTATTCCAAGGAAAAGCTCACAAGCATATCAAGGATCCAAGGAATACGATATCAACAGTGCTCAAAAGTATATAACATATTGAAAACCAAAAGCATGTCATGTAAGAGATAAAAAGACACTATGTGTCAAATGCTATCTGTTAGGGCCTGGTATACCCTTTCGTACTTACAGCACAGCGCTATCAACTTTTTGCGTCCTCTAGGACTCAAGTCGTACGTCATGCCTTGCATGACTACGTGTCGATCGTGCGAAGTGACGCATACACCCACGGGTAGCCCGGTCGTGCAATGTGACGCTCACAACCACGTGTAGACTATCAGCATCTTGCCCCTAAGGGCGAAAGTGTGTAACGAGTCAAGTACTACCACGGAAGGATCAGGTCATGCATAGATAATTTTACAAGTTGTGGAGTAGTACTTTTCTTATCATATAGCATGTACGGTTCAATATTCAAGCATCAAGGAATTACGTATAAATTATATCGGGGTATCGACATATTATCACTAATCAAGTCCACAAGATAGAACAATATCAATTGTGGAAATCAAGACATATCAGATAGTGGAGTACAAAGTGGCAGCATGAAAAAGAAATGTGATATGGCTAAGGAAATACCACATAACAAAGTCCAGGTTTTACTTACCTCAAAATAACTTTCAGCAGTTCTATTAACTCAAGTCTCCTTCTCTTTCCCTCTAGAGGTTCCTATAATCACGGTTCCAAAATATTGCACAATGAATTAGTACCCATTTTAGTCCTCAAACATGGTTATGCATTGCTTTAAGTTCTTTTGAATTTAGTCTATTTAGTTAAGTGTTTTTAATCCCCTATTTTAGGGTTTCAACCTCGGCTATTATATCCCTTAAATGAGCTTAGTAACATTCAGAATCATCCTTTAAGTCATTTGGACTTCATTCGTCATCAATGAAGCACTTATTTGGTATTAGGGGCAAAATGGTAATTTTTTCATTCTTGCCCCAAACCCTATCGTAGTCCTCAGAATATTCCCGATAGCTTACACATAAAGTTCTAAGTCTTTTGGGCTTCATTTGGTATCTGTTTTTGGTCATCGGGACCCATTGGTCATTTCTCATTTTGCCCGTTGACTGTTCCGGAGTCTTATTTAGCCCCTTAATTTACATTATTATACTTATGGCAATTACTCATAACAGATTGGCCCTTATTCAGCCTCTAATTTGTAGTTCCTATTCTCAGGGGCATTTTGGTCATTTTACGTTTCGTGAGATTCTATCCCTGATTCGTCATGTGTACCGTTTCACAAGTATCCGGGCTTCTATCGGTATTAATTTCGCCCCAATCGGACTTCATTTGGACTTCGTATAGCATCAAGGGCATTTTGGTAATTTTACATGTCATAGCTGAATTTTCAGGACCTCAGCTCATAAAATGAACCTCACTATTAGGTCCAGAATGTCCGACATAGTTGAATTGGACTATCTTTTATGTTTAATTGGCCCTGGGTATCATTAGGGGCAATTCAGTCATTTACCAATTGCGTGTCTGTATTTTTCAAAACTTGGTTTCACAAATCGGACTCTGCCATTGAGTCCAGAATGGCCAACATAATCAAAATAGGCTATCTCTTATTTTTAATTGGCCTTAGGTACCATCAGGGGCAGTACAATCATTTACACTTTTCGTGTCTTTATTTTTTGGGATTTAATTTCCTAAATCGGACTCCACCATTGAGTCTGGAGTGCCCGAAATAGTAAAAATACACTATTTGTTTATTTAATTTGGACTTCGTTTGACCTCTTTAATGTCCAAGGGTAAAATAGAAATTTTACCTAATTAATAAAATAATTAAATTAATTATTTTATTATTCAATTATTTTTCAGGGGCCCATATGTATAATTTTTCCAAAAGCTGGGCCAGAGTGTAAATATCCAGGACTGTTGGGGGGTCAAATATAATTTCAGAAAGTTGTGGGGTTCAAAACTAATTTCACAAATTAAAGGTTCTGAACCAACAGGTTTTAGGGTTCAATTAGCTGAACCGGTCCAAAACTCTAAAACCAACCAGTTCAGTTTACTTCAGAAAACCGGAATATGTTATTCCTGATATCCCCCAATTGGTCCCTTATCCACAGTTTGGACGGTCCCAATCCCTGATTCAGATTTATTATCGCCGTATCCAAACAGACCGATTTCAATTTTAAAACAAAACCGTTTGACCAAAACGGTGCCGTTCCATTAAAGAGGTGGCAGTCCCGTAAGTGGACACGTGTCCGAGTCGACTCGATCTACCCAAATGAGTTGGACGAGTCAACTCCGTCTTCCTTATCTTCTTCCCAGTTTTTGCCCTAAATTCCAGTTTTCATTTTTTTCCATTTGTGTGGGTTTTTAGGGTGTTTTGATCTCTGTTTTTCATCCCAAAGGATTTCTGGGAGTTAGGCCATCGTTTGGCATTCATTTGTGGCTCGAAACTACGCGTGGAGCTCGGTTCATCACTATTTTCGTGGAACCTGCAACTCCACCGTATGCCTTCATTTCTTAATCCAATCCTACGATATTTGGTTCCTTGTGGTCCATGCATCAAGGGCTCAAGTTCCTATCAATAGAATCATGTTTAATCAAGGTTTTGGTGAAGTTAGGTTTTAAACCCGAACCTGTAACTTCGGTTTTGAGGGTCTTACCCTGAGTTCTGGGGTCGCGGCTTAGGCATTTTGGAACCCTCTTGGTGTCTAGATCATGTTCCAAAGGTCAGAAATAAGTTTCGTGAGGGTTGTTTCAGACCTGTAGTTTTGAGGTCTATCCATGGCGGTTCCTACGGTTTTAGGGTTTTTAAGCCTATCCGACCCTCCCAGTTAATTTATTACAGTCCCTAAGTCTCACAGTAACTCCTAAATGCAGTTTATATGGTTTAAAACAAATTGAATCAGTAGCAATAATCTAAACAAAACCAAGCAGTTTTTGGTGTTTACCTTTTGGTCGACACTGCTCCACCATGGCTCAGTATGGGCCTTCAGCCGTGCCTCAGTTCAGTCATACAGTGCTCAGTCCCCTTCCTTCCCTCTTTGTGCACCTCCTAGGAATACACACAAGCTTGTACACACTTGTTTACACACACAAGCTCACACAATGCCTCTAACCCACTCTCTCTCTCTCTCTCTCTCTCTCTCTCTCTCTCTTTCTCTACCCGAGCACACTCAGCCACACTCTATTCTGATTTTACACAGCACCCTTGTGACTAAAAATGAATCACCAATATTAGGTAAAATATATATACACACCTATACATATTCATATATGTATATGCTTGTAAGGCCCAAGTGTAATGATACAGGCTAATGTAGGGCTGATGTGGGCTGACTCAGGTGATGATGAGGGGTTTGCATGGATTGCCATTAGTCAGTTTGAGAGGCAGACCTGAGTAATTTAGAGATATATACAATTTTGTCGCATATATAGGCACAAAGGTGTTGACAGCCCACTTGGTAACTTTTTGGGTAAAATTCCTTTCCCTCCATAGGTCAAGGGTTCAATTCCCCTTGGCATCATATGTGGGTATTTTCCACCATTTAGGCTAAGACCTTGTTTGGTTAGCGTATTAATTCAGTTTCACTGTTTCCCTGGTAATTTCTTTTCTGTTGCTCATTTTTCGACGCGGTTTCTTCTGAGGATTTCGTATTTCAGTTAGCTTCAGTATCAAGGGTCCCGTGTCGTTCATTATTTACTCAGAATTTCTGTAGTTAGCTAATTCGAGTTTCATCAGTGTTAAAATGACATTATTTCACCTAATTAATTCATAATTAGGTTCGGGTATTACACCCTCTTCTCTAGACATGTTTAATTATTTTATCGGTCTATCATGACCCTTGATAAACTCCCGACTTATTTTCTTAGTTATTCTTTATGTTGTGTCTAATTAATAATTAGCGGACTAATTATTAATTAATTAGGTCGGGGTGTTACACTCGCCGTGGGGCTACCTTGAGGAACACGTGTCCCCCAACATCAAAAGATAGAAGTCGCTGCCTCCTATCTGCATAACTCTTCTGGCGGCTCTGTGCTGTCAACAGACGCTGTCTAATCACCTGTATCTTTTTGTGGTCTCACGGACTATGTCAGGCCCTAAAGCAACTGTCTCCTCCACCTCAGTCCAACACACCGGTGAACGACACGGCCTACCATACAACGTCTCAAAAGGTGCCATCTCAATACTAGACTGATAGTTGTTGATGTAGGCAAACACTACCAGAGCAAGGTGATCTTCCTAATTTCCCTTGAAAGCCATAACACAAGCTCTAAGCATATCCACAAGGATCTGAATAGTACGCTCTGACTGATCGTCGGTCTGAGGATGAAAAGCAGTACTAAATAGTAGTTGAGTCCCCAAGGCCGTCTGGAGACTCTGCCAAAACTGTGCAGTGAAACGTGGGTCTCAGTCTGAAATAATGGAAACAAGAATCCCATGTAGTCGTACTATCTCTCGGATATACAACCTACTAAGAACATCCACTAAATCAGTCGCTCTAATTGTAGGAAATGTGCAGACTTCGTCAACTTGTCAACCATAACCCAAATTGCATCGTGACCTCTAGGTGACCTCGAAAGACCCATCACAACATCCATAGTAACAAACTCCGACTTTCACTCAGCCCTTGGCAATGGCTGTAATAAACGCCCAGGTCTCTAGTGGTCAACCTTAACCTACTGGCACATGAGACATCTCGACACAAACTGTACAACATCTCCCTTCATTCTCGTCCACCAATACTGGCGACATAAATCATGGTACATCTTAGTGCCCCCTAGGTGCACTACTAGACGTAAATGATGGCAATCTCTAAGAACATCAACCCTAAGAGACTCTAGAACAAAACTCTACCCATATACCTCAAGCTAAGGCCAGAATGAACTGTCCACCCCTCAAAGCCCTCGGTACTAGCAACTCGTGCTCGAATTTGCTCTATCTCTGTGTCCTGTAACTGTGCCTCAATAACTCTGCTCAATAGTGTAGGCTGTACACACATACTGAATAGTGTGGCGTGTCCCTCAGACTCGACAAAGTCTAAGTCAAACCCACCAATATCTCCCATCATCTCCCACTCCCTAATGGCGATGCTAGCAACTGTGCTTCTCGGTCTCTTACTAAGTGCATCCGCTACGACATTGGCCATCCCAAGATGGTACTGAAGGTCAAAGTCATAGTCCTCCATATACTTCATCCATCTCCTATGACGAAGGTTCAAGTCCTTCTATGTGAAAATGTACCTAAGGCTCTTGTAATCTGAGAACACCTCAAACCTCTCTCCATATAAGTAGTGTCGCCAACTCTTGAATGCAAAAATGACGGCAGCTAACTCCAAATCATGTGTAGGATAGTTATGCTCATGATTCTTCAATTGGCGAGAACCATAGGCTACCACCCTACCCTCTTGCATCAACACACAACCTAGTCCCTCTCGTGAAGCATCACAATAAACGGTATAGCCAATACCTCCCTCAAGTATAATCAAGATAGGTGCTGAAGTCAACCTCCTTTTAGCTCCTAAAATGACTGCTCACAGTCATCTGTCCACTCAAATCTAATGCCCTTACGCGTCAGACGAGTCATCGGCATGGCAAGACGATAAAATCCCTCTACGAACTGATGGTAGTATCTGGCCAATCCTAAGAAACTCTGAATCTCAAACACACTCTTCGGCCTCTCCCAACTTATAACAACGTCAATCTTAGAAGGATCAACAGATACCTCACTATCTGACACAACATGGCCTAGAAACTGCACCTCTTGAAGCCAAAACTCACACTTCAAAACTTAGCAAACAAACGATGCTCCCTCAAAATTTGTAATACAGTTCGTAAGTGAAAAGCATGCTCATCCTCAGAAGGTGAATAAATCAAATGTCATCAACAAATACCACGACAAACTAATCTAAATAAGGACTAAAAAATGCGATGCATCAAGTCCATGAATGCAGCTGGGGCATTCGTCACACCAAATGGCATAACTACAAACCCATAATGGCCATAATAAGTGTAAAAGGTTGTCTTCACCACGTCCTCGTCCTGTACTCTCAACTGATGATACCCCGATCTAAGATCGATCTTCTAGAAACATCTCGAACCCCGAAGCTGATCAAACAAGTCATCTATCCTCGAGAACGAGTACTTGTTCTTGATAGTGACCCGATTTAGCCTCCTATAATCCACACACAAACGTAATGTCCCATCCTTCTTCTTTGCAAATAGTGTCGAAGCACCCCAAGGAGAAGTACTATTCCTATTCAAAAAATGCCTAAGTGTTTTATCTCCTATTTGAAAAATGCCTAAGTGTTTTATATCTGCTCAAATGTCTATTTACTACTTGTGAAATATTCAAGAACTATGAACTTCATGACTATATTTCAAAATGACATTCATGTGCACTGATTTAAAAAATGTTCATAAACCATGGCACCCTTTCAATGAGAAATAAATGATTTGTGTGAACCAATTTGACTACGCAACTTGAATTACACTTGGTTTGAATCCAATCATGTGTATGTTCGAGGCCTACCTATGTGGCACTCTGATTCTTGATGAGACTTACCCACATGGTACTTTAACTCGATTCTTGTGTCTGTCCCAAGGCTTACCCATGTGGCGCTCCGACTCTTGATGAGACTTACCCACATGGGGCTTTGACTCATTGTGGAATTCATGTATAAGACTTACCTACGTGGCACTCCAACTCTTGATGAGACTTACCCACGTAGTGCTCCGACTCAACATGTGAATATTCAATGAGTGTAATATATGTCTGTTATCCATCTCATGTAATCCGTTATTCGAAATCAGATTTTAGAAATACCCACTCGTGTGTATTTGTCATTCGTTATCATGTTATTTGTTCTACAATTAATTATTTGAATCATGTTTTTTTAAAAAAAATACATAAGTCATTGTATGTTTTGTGAACAACTCTACATTACCTACCTTGTGACTTGATATTCAAACTGTGTTATTGAAAACGTGTTTTAGAAATGCTTCTGTTATATAAGCTTGAAACTTCAGTATGCTTTATATGTGATCCATTTTGAAAGCATGTTTTAAGTTATCCTTATAAATATGTTATCTGTTTGAAGAAACTTGGTGCCTATAGTATTTTGTGCAAAAAACTCTTTTGCAAAACCTATGACAAGATGCAGGAATTACTCACGAGCTTAGTGAAGCTCATATGGATTTATCCAATATATTTTAGATAACTGAATTAGCATGGAGGTAACAAAGTCCACACTGTATGGCTGAGAGCGTGAATATAATGGATCCTTTTGCACCAGGATTTTGGTTGGATGTGATGTGGATTATTTTTGGTAATAATATGATGTATATTTTTGGACTTGATGACAGCTGGGACTTTTGGAGATTTACCTCTTATACTTTTGTGGATACATATGTGATGTATATATAAATGTTGATGAATCATGATGTAATACCCCAAAAATTTGACATGATACAGACTGTATCCTGACCTAATAAAAATAGGTTCTGTGACACTAATGATTTGAAATAGCTCAGAATATGGTAAGCCATAACAGGATTTATTAAGATATGAAATTAATCCAGACCACCAAAAATGGTACATGCTCGGGAACTTGACAACCCAGTCAACCAAGTGCCGATATGGATAAATGGGACCGATACGGAAAACTAATTATGCAGATAATATGAATACAATATAAGACACGAATGGGCACCCAAAATCGATAAAATACGTAATACTATTACCGAGCTCCAGTTGTAAGCCAAATTTACTGACATACCACCGACATGTCATAAATTAAGAATTTATGAAATAAAATATTAATACGGTCACTATACGAATAATGAAGATAATATATATATATATATATATCATAAAATATTTACACATATTATATATATTTCAATATATATATATATATATATATATTAGGAAGCTTCCAAGGAAGCTACTAAAAAACATGTGAAGCCATATATATAGATATATATATATATATATCAAAGTACATGCAGGAAAAGAAAAGTAGCCGCAAGGTTTGACCCAAAAAAAATGCAACTCCATGAAGCTTCTAGCATGAAGCTTGTGGAAAAATCTGGAAAATTCTAGGATAAGCTACAGCGGTGTGTATATATATATATATATATATATATATATATATATGAACCTGCAGCTATACAAAGAAAACAAAGAGCAACCAAACATAAGAAAACAAGAAAAAAGAGTGAGTAAGAGACTGAAGAAGGAAAGTGACTTACTGTACGTAAGGAAATAGAGGAAGATCAGCCACTACAATGCAAACTACCATAGCTGAAGGAGAAGGAAGCTTCATGAAGTTGGGTCTGAGCCTAAGGTATGTGCTCAAATTCCTTCTTATGTGTTTTTTTTAGACCATTAGGAATCAAATCAGTAGGAAAAACTAAAAGAAAAATATAAGAACCTATATCTGTATGTCACAGCCAAAACGTGCAAAATTTCAACTAAAACCAAGCTCGGTTTTGTGACTAAAAACATGTAGAAAATCCTTCCAGGAATCCAAAACAATTTGAATCAGGTGAAATGGTTAAAAAATGACCATTATATGGTCAAAAAATCAGCACTGGTGCCTGGCCGGAAAACATATTTGGGTGTCAAAAAAACTGTAGTTTTCAAATTTAAAATAGTCCCAAAAGAGTCCTAGAGGTTTTTAGAATCGATTTGACGTAAAAACCAGCAAAACTAGACGTCAAAATTGTGAAACAAATGAAAAAATTGCATGTAGCCCCGGCGACCAGAGCTGGAATCTGGCCAAAGAAGATGACCGAAAAAACGCGAGTCATTTTAGCCTATCAGATCGGACCCTAGGTCAGGTCGGGTCGAGACCCAACCAAGCGCAAATCTAGTTAACCTGAAGCTGTGTCGTTTTGGGCCTTTAAGCTTAAAATCTAATTTTGTCACGACCCGAAACCCACCCTATGCGGAGCTCGTGTCGCAGGCCCGACCCAATGGCCGTCCTTACTTTTTTTTCGTTCTTGTACCAATGATATCAGTAATAATGTAAACATAACATTAGAGTGCAAAATCCTTATTACAAATATAGTTCAAAGACTGAAAATAAATCTGATAATAACTAAACATAAACCACTCTTAGGTGGTGAGTACATGGGAGAGACTACTTTATTCTATTATACTCCTCGACTGTCTCCCTATGCTCCTGAACTCCTACTGTGGTTCTATAGCATTTTCACCTGAAAAATATAACAAGGGGTGAGCTAACAAAGCTCAATAAGTAAAAGCTTATCTCAAATACGGGTTAGGGATTTCATAGGAAAATATGAATTCAAAGGTAACATGATAGCCAGTCATGACAACGGTTGTAGTTAGCAGTAAAATGTCACAATGGCCAATGAACAGTAAGGCCGAATAACAAGTGTGAGTAGTGGTATAGCATGGATATGGATAAAGAACAATAATCACAATCAACATGAATATTGCAACAATAAAACGGTCACAGTCAAGTCTAATAAATAGGAACAATCAACATAGAACTATTCATAGGAAAATGAAAACATCCTATGAATCCAATAAACGTCAATATAACAGTCAAATGCGAATTATGCATTTACTCTGTTTAGGGTTTGGCAGACCCTTGGTCTTTTGGGGGTCCGGCATACCCTCCTTAACATGAATGCATATAAAATGCTCTTTTAACCTACTGTGTAAAAATTTCATCATTGCCATGTGTCCGTTCACGAACTCGACCTATAGGTCCCATAAATTGACCCTTAGGTCCAGTTAATCAGATAGCATCGGATGGGTAATGTGACTGAACACAAAACCTGGCATTTAACATGAATCAGGATTCTATCACAATTCCATAAGAAGTGTATAAGATATGGAACATCATGACATAAACATTCAATGATAAGCATCAGTACAATGAGTCAAATCATGAGATATTAGTTAATGAATCAAATCATGAGATATCAGTCAATAGGCCTCCACCAGATAGGACAATATCAATGGTGGGAACAATAACAGTGGATACATACATGAGTACAAGTTTTGACAGTAATAGAAAGATCGTGGCTTGGAAAACCACGTATAAGAGATAGGAATTCACTTACCTTATCAGTGCCTTAATAATCTGTGACTTTCCCTTTTCCTTTCGAGTCCCCTATATATCAATAAACACGTTTCAGTTTTAATGTTATTCATCAAATTTTATGCCTCATGATTATAAGTATCTCTTTTACTAATTTAGACTCTACTGTTGAGTTTGGAATATCCAAGAAAGTCGGTTTAGGCTTTCGCAAAATTCCATTTGGGTTCGGGTACTATTAAGGGCATTATGGTAATTTTGACATTTTATGGGTCTTTATTTTTTTGGAGTCTCGTCTCGTAAAACGGACCTTACCATTGGATTCAGAATGCCCGAGATAGTCAAAATACACTATTTACTTATTTAAATTGGACCTTGCATTATTTTACTATTATTAAATTAATTTAATATGGTTTTTACATAATATATACATATTTATTCACATTGAACATTACGGGATTGCCTGTCCAAGTGGGTAGAAATGAGGGTTTGGTTTGAGAGGTTGGGCATTTGAGTCTCTAGGGGCGCTGCCCCTTTTATTTTTTTTCTTGATTTAGTTAGTTATATATATATATATATATATATATATATATTGAGGGGTTAAAAGACCACACGTGAGCCCATGGCTCAGTGGTCCTTGTTCCACCCATTAGCCTTAGGTCCATGTTTCGACTTGCGGGGGCAGCAGCCCTTGCGTATTTTTTTTTTTTTAACTTTGAAAACCAAATAGCGACCAACGAATTAAATTAGGGATAAGTTATCCCTGTTCTGGTTTTCATTCTTTAAACCCCTAGCCAAACAGTCCCAATTCATTATTAAATTTAAAACAGTCCTATACCAAACAACGCAGTTTCGACCCAATCCCTTATAAAATGGTGTTGTCTAGGTACTGTTCATCATCTCCCTCCCCCACGACTTTCTAGTAGGGTTTTGGTTTGTCTCCGTCGCGTTTTCCGGCGACGGCCACGTTTTTCGACTATTTTTTGACCTAAACTAATTGCAGTTTTCTTCAAATTTTGTGGGGATCACATACCTAACCTCCGTTTCCTATTTAGACCAACCAAACACTTCTAATAGACCCAAACAGTAGCTCCAGCCACAAAAAATGATTTTTCGGTGAGCCAATTTCGTGTCAATTTATTTACTGTTTTGATACAAATTTTGTTTAAATCTTTTTCTGCACTTCATACGAACATTTTCTTATCATTTAACCAAAGTTTTAAAGCATAAAACCCAAATACTCGAATTATCTTTTAGACTTGTAACCGCATATTTCTCATTTATTTTTGGACCAAAACACTTTTTTCTTTTTGCTAAGTGATCCTAGCTACATGCTTATCAAGACCCTACAATGTAAACTAACTTTCATACTTTCAGAAATTAAAAATAGTATTCACTTTAGTCACCTTATTTCTCATATTTTGCTCACAGTATCACCTTCTGGATCACCCTAGCTTCTCCTTCTGGATTCTCAGAACTCCTCCCTTGGCCTCAGCTCCCTTTCTTGGTTCTGCATTCCCTATGAATGCACCACCTTTCTTTTTATAGCAAATTTTCTTTCCACCGCCATCTTTTCTCTCTCTTCCCTCTCTCTCTCTCTCTCTTTCTTCCTCTTTTAGCCACCTTCCTTGACTCCCCCTCTTGCTTTCCTCCTTTTCTGACTTTCATCTTCTTTGATTTCGGTTGCTTCCCTCTTTTTCTTCATTTGGTTTCAGTCTCATTAATTCCTTAAGACTTTTACATACATATATTGCATGTATATAACTAAATTTGCCGACTTCTCTGACTTCTTTTTCTATTTAATTTCAACTGATTTCTTTTCTATTTCTTTGCATTTAATTAACTTAGGATATTTATATATATATATATAGAAACACACACTTGTTACACACATATTATATATATTTTCATATATATACCCTTGTATGAAATGAAAGTATACTATGAGAAATGTATGGGTATATGTGCCCAACTCTTCGTATTGTCCAGGTTTCTCGTATGGTAGTCTTGGGGTACTCGGGATGCCTGTAATTACTTATTGTACATTTGAATATTGTATATCCCTACATAACTGACTATGATAACTTGGGTCTCTTTTGGTATTATATTTATCGGCTCGGTCTGTTCGTACTTGGCTTGTCCTAATCTTGTAATTTCCTAAGATTATAGATTCTACTCTTTGCCTCCGTATGCATACTCATTTACTGTATACTACTCATCGTGATAGTTCGGTATATTTTGAGGTCTAATATTCTTGGTTTGCGTTGGTCTCAGTTTACTTTTGGTACCATGCTCATTGGCTTGTTCTAATCTTGGTATTTTTATGTGATAGTAGGACATGAATAGAATTATTCTAAATCATTTGGGTTGGGGTGTTATAAATTTGCCTTGTTTGGATGCAAGAATAAGAAATTGAAATCAGGAAATAAGGCTAACCAAACTAGGGATAAGGAGTACAGTAGGATTTTTGTATTCCGGTTCACAATGTCTTTGGTCCGGTCTAGGGTTTTAACCCAAAAACCCAATGGTTTAAGGGTTTAAATGAAAAGAATTAAACCTTAACTTTGTTAATTTGCGGTTTGAACCCAAAACTTCTGAATAATTTTGTTCTGGCCAACTTTTGGGATTTTTATGCAAATATACCCCCGGAAAATAAGTTAATAATTAAGTAATTAATTAAATTATTTTATAACTAGGGCAAAATGATGATTTTACTCTTAAGCCATATATAAAGCAAATAAAGTCCAAATTAAGATCCAAAAAATGCTATTTTAATATTTTTGAACGTTCTGGACACAATAAAAATATCAGATTAAACATCTAGGTACTCCAAGGTGGTCCTACCATAAGATGTAAAATTACTAAAATGCCCTAATACAGTACGAAACTCAAATAAAGTCCAAATTTGACGAAATTGATACCACTGAAAGCCCAAATAACTGTGAACTCGTATATATGACTAAATAATGATTCAGGGTCAGAATATCATAAAATATAAAATGACCAAAATACCCCTAAGCATAGAAACTACAAAGTAAAGGCCGAATAAGGGCCAATCTGATATCATGAACTATCATAAGTATAATTATGTGCATTAAAGGGCTAAATAAGACTCTGAAACAATTAAAGTATAAAATGAAAAATAACTGATGTGTCCCGATGATCAAAAATAGATACGAAATGAAGTCCAAAAGACTTAGAACTTTACATATAAGCTATCTGGAATATTCTGAGGACCACGGTAGGGTCCGGGGCAAGACTAACAAAATTATCATTTTGCCCCTAAGGTTGAATAAGTACATAATTGATAACAACTGGAGTCCAAATAACTTAGATTATAATCCTGACAGCTACTAAGCCTACTTAAGGAACTTAAAAGCATAAGTTGAA